>LYNE01000675.1:3557-26970 GCA_001662545.1 Rosa x damascena
TAGCCATGTGCGGCGGCGAAATTTTGGGGGCAGAAGTTAGTTGACAAACTGATTACCGACCGGAGGCCGATGCAGTTTAGTCGACAGAATTTGTTGAAAAAAAAAAAATGAAAACAATCAATGATAACGAAATTTCGTCGGCAATTATAAACAGTAGAGATGAAATCTCATCGGGGCAAAAATTGTTTTCACAGAAAATTGAATACTCACTTTTGGGGCACCAATGTGCTAGAGTTACCAAACAAGCGAAAAGAAAAAATAAATAAATACCCATTTATGGAAGATACTATTTCACTTGCACCGTTGATGCACACAAGATTTTTTTTTTTTGTTTAATTAAATGACCATCTTCACCAACGATATGAAGGTCTCCTACTTCATTCCCATCTGACCTGTTCTTTTGGTTCTTATCAGCAGTTCCAATATGCATAATCATTATGAGAAGAACGTTGTTCAACTAGAAAAGGCAGAAGGATTAAGCCAATAGATGTTGAATGAGATGGTGTTAGCTTGTTGTTAGTACATTCATCATTCATTCTGCAGATAAGGGAAGTTAAAAATCAGGCTCTCATCCAAAACATTTGCATTTCCACACTGTATGTCTCAGTTCATTTCCATTTGTATCAAACATTCCTCTTCCAGAAGTCAAAAAGTACTGCATTAGATCAGGTTCTGGGTTGAGAAATCAAACACAAAGCTCTACTTAAACACCCAAATTATAGTTTATTACAAAAACACAAAGTTTATACATATGATAAGGGCACATAGCTCTGAGAACTTCAGCTACTTGAGGAATGACAGCTCAGCTAGTCAATCTGCTAGGATCTTTGAATTTGTTTTCGAGTGAAGGAAACGCATGCCTCTACATCCAGACTCCCACCTTGACCTTATACTGGGTTGCTTGGCTTTTTGATCTCTCTGTTTACCAAAATACCAAGTGTCATGCATATCTATAGTAATAGTAATCACCAAGCATTTAACTCATTCAACAAGAAAATCATAACTTATGGAAAGTAATATCCTTGTCTCGAGCCTAATACCATGAAAATTACAAAAAATACAAATCAAGCTTACATGGTAACTTCACTCGGGGGTAAAAAAAAAGGATGGAAAGGTTAAAGGCTTTAGGTTGTAAATCCGGTTCACCCAAACACGCCCTAAGAAAAGACAATAGGCAATTGGGCATAACAAAAGTGATTTCACCATAAACAGTTCAGGGCTGGATCTTTTGACTTTTGTGAGAGTAAGACAGACTGAAAACTTAATTCAGAATGGAAAATTTCAGAAGTGAGATTAGGTACAGGAATGAGTATCCATTAACCAACATGATTAGAAGCACTTAAATTTCCAATTCCAGTAGCACTAAAATAACATATAGCAGAAAGATTTACAACTCACATGTAACTTGTAAAAATAAAATTGCTCCAACAGCACTTAACTAGAAACTGAAACCATACTTGCAGGCTTACAGTCAGCTATCAACGATATTTAGATTCCCAAAACTTATTCATTTCAACCAAATAGTAGAAATATGATTGAATACTTAACTTAGTTCTTCAATCCTATTAACCTAGCGTATAAAAGTGGGAAAAAAAAATGAAAAAGGAAAACAAAAATAGTCCCGCCAAGATGGAAGCTGAAGAAAGTGGTTAAGCCACAATTTAGTAAAGGCACAGGCAAATGACACTAATGCATGACACAGGGTAGTAGTGACTGAAAAAGTCGTTAGATTCAGCTGAGAACAACACTAAATATCAGCCTGTGGGGCTTCAGAAATATCAGCTTATCGGTTACATTCCATAGTAAAACTGTCAATACACAACCATCAAAATAATCAAATGACATTGAAATTTTGTAGTATACAGAGTAACATTAAATTACTTGCAAATGTAATCCACCATGATGCTGCTTTAGACGCATTGCACAAGGAACAATCATACTAGACCGAGAAAGCAAAGAAAAGACTCACCACAACGGCGACTTCAGATGTCTATAACACTGCCGGTTACTGGTGAAACTAAAGTCTCTCTGTAAACTAAAGCTCCACAATTCAATTCATGAATCTTGGTAACATTCTTGACTGTGTTTTCTTTTGGATCATATAACACCAAGAAACCTGTACACCCATTGTTAACCAAAAGTTCTCCGCTCTCTAGAATACAAATAGGCCACAAGCAGGCGTGGCTGTACACTGTAGGAATAACCCTTCCAGAAAACTTTATAACTTGAGTCCAAGATTGCTTGACCCCATACTCCTTCATCAACCATATTGCGTTAAGACGATCCCGGCCAACATCAGACACACAAAGACAATTTCCATGGATCATCATACCTCGAAAGTAAGCATCATCATCATAGGGTAATGGAATTATCTGATGAAACTTGTCCTCCACCAAATTAAAAGACAAAATTGTTTGGCGATTCTGTGCCAACCAGTGCAAAGCTCCATTCAAAAACAACCCCCGACCTGAGATGTTAAGAGCATTGATAATGGGGAGCACCTTCCATGAACTCGTTTTCAGAGTGAAAACCTGAACGGAATTTTCTTTAGTCCCCACTATTAGCTTGTAATCATCAGTAGCAGAATCATAACCAAACCCACCATTGCAACAACCAAGTGGATTAAAAAGGGGCAATGGAGTTCTTGGTAACACCTTGGAGTATCCAGTACATGGATTCCATAAGATAAAGTCGACTCCTTCAACGAAAATACATATTAAGCCATTGCAACTACCAACAATAATTTTATAGCAATTGGAGTAGCCCGCCAACATTACCGGAAGACCAAGCTCTCTGTTGGCAAAATAAACATCCCTATGATCCTTCAAATCCTTCAATGCTTCGTGGTCTAGAGATTGCGGAGGGTCCATGGAATAAAGGAGCCTGGAGCTGTTCTCGGTGATGCCCATCTCTGCGTACCTCAAGTGCTTCTTAGTGAAGTAAGGATCGGAGATCAGAGAATTCCACCACTTGGATACGCACCGGAATCGCATCACACATTTGACCGGTAGCCTCGCCAGAATCTCTGAAATGATTTCGCCGTCGTCGAACTCGGTGTGCGCTCGCTTACAGACGCCGCCCTCCTCCGCCGCCATGTTGAATCACATAAACCCTAATCAAATTGGGATTTCTGAGAGGAGATAAAGGATTCAATGCTTTAATACTTGACAAAAAAAAAAACAGAGAGAGGAAGCTGACGCGTGGCTAAGAACCACATTCTACGTCATTCTTGTAACTATTAGAATTGGTGATGGGCCCCTCTTGAATTGGTGATGGGCCTATTGGTTTTACTATAGTCAGGCAGATTTTTTATTTTCGGTCCTTAGCTATTATAGATTTATAGCGAGTATGTTTAGCTTTTTATATAGGGTTAATGCTCATACACCCCAGTGTATTATTTTTGTTCCCCCTTGCACAACCTTTTCTCATTTTCTTTCCTACCTACCTATCTTTTCAAAATCCCTACCATGAGTACCCTTTATTTCTTGCTCTAGCAATTTTCTTTGTTGTCAGAGTCAGAGTATGCTTATGTTGTTGTCTCTTTCATTTGGTTTACTGTCTATTCCATTGTTTATTTAACAAAAGTTTTAGAAACGTGGTGGGCCCATCAGAGTTATTATTTGAATATATATGCAGAGCTAGCAGTCATCCTCTGATTCAAAGGTAAACAGTACGATTTATTATTCATAATTTCGATAGTTGACAGACTTGAACTAGTTACTATCTGTAAAAATACTGGCAAAGAATTGCAAAAGGAAAGAGAAAAATTGAGAAAACTGAAAGCCTATAGAGATAGTCTTAATAGAGAATCTCCTAACTATTGGGATATTATTTATAGACTTCAGACTAGAATCTATAAAATAGAAGAGATTGAAAATCTCTTATATGTTCTGGAAGAGGAACAAAAACCTCTTGATTATTTGAGCATTGGTTAGATCCGCAGTCCACTGGTATCAGAGCTTGTAAAATAGCTCAAGGAGAACCCCTCCTTAATGGGGACAATGTCAGAATTGTTATTAGAGAAAATAAATTCTCTACTGAAATCTTCTGATGAGAAATATCAGAAGCTGTTACTAGAATTATCTAGATGTCAAAATCATCTAGAACAATTACCTGCTATAATCCACCAATTGGAAAGATTGGAAAATAAACTGGATTATATCAAAGAACTTCCAAAAACGGAAGAAGAAAAACTAACGAGTGTTAGTAGAAAAATCAAATAACAGCAAAAAACGCTGGATTCTATACTGAAGGACAAGAAAGTGCCTACAGTAAAAAAGAAAGCTAATGGATTCAAACCATTAGAAAGACCAGACAAGAATCCTGTTCCAAACATGATTTTTCTGGATCCTTCAACTAGTTCTACTAGTATTCGGTATGAAAATCCGAAAGAAATTCGAGATGTCAAAATGATAAGCATCTTCGAAAAAAAGAAAGGAGTACAACTCCTGAATGCTAAAGAATTTGAATACAGCGAAATCGAGCATGAGGTAAAAAACGCCTCAATTCCAAAGCTAGATTTCAAACAGATCTACAAAAGGGGAACTTTTGACCTGATGGATAGCCATCACTTCAAAGTACTTGAATTCACAACCCATTCAACAACAACGAATTTGAATACAGCGAAAAAAAGAAAGGAGTACAACTCCTGAATGCTAAATAATTTGAATACAGCGAAATCGAGCATGAGGTAAAAAACGCCTCAATTCCAAAGCTAGATTTCAAACAGATCTACAAAAGGGGAACTTTTGACCTGATGGACAGCCATCACTTCAAAGTACTTGAATTCACAACCCCTTCAACAACAGGAGAGACAGATCTCTTGATGATCACTCCAGCTGAAGTTGCCAGAGCACAAGCAAAGAAGTACCAATTTATGCACATTGGAGCAGTCCAAGTCGGCATAAAGCTTTTGGCAAGAGAAGGCATCAATTGTTCAGTCCTATGTGTCCTGCAAGACAACAGACTGACAGACTTTCAAGCTAGTTTGCTGGGAACTCTAGAAGCATCATTGTGCAATCAAGTGGCCTATTTCAACTGCTTCCCCAACTTCTCAACCAGCTTGAAGGATTCAGCCCACTGTCTCCGACTGAGAGTCAAGACAGATGGCATATCAATGAAAAAAGATATGCAAGAATTGGCGACAGTATACCGAATATACTACAAACTGATGAGCACTACAGTAGAGCCAAAGACACGGATTTCTAACATCCCTGGTCTTACTACTAGATTCCTCACCAGTCAGAAGAACCATTCACAACAGATTCACAAGGTTACTTTGAATGAAGTAACTTTTCCTATTGAATGGAAATTATCTGGTCCGAAGCTACCAGCAGAAAGTGCAAAAGCAAAAATTTATGAAAGTAGAAAGACTGGAGAAATCAGTCTAAATTTTGACAATCACAGAAAAAGTGATGTCAGTCCTGAGAATCTCAGGATAAACAGGAATCTTCTCAGAAGAAGCTACAGCACTAGAGAAGCTAGTATCAGTGGTACAGCATCCACTATTGAAGATCCTATTACTGAAGAAGAACTGGAAGCTGATCTGAACAGACCAGTCCAGGTGTTGAGAGCTAAGAGGCTCTCTGATCTTTATGAAGAAGCTGAGAATTGTGAAAATCCTGAATGATTAGAAAAACTAATCGAAGAAATGAAAGAATTCAAAATTAGAAAGACAAAAAAAGTCTTTCCATATCAAGATATTGAAATGGAAGAAGGAGAAAGCTCCAAAACTTCCATCGTTCGAGAAAAGGGAAAACTCAAACTCCCTATACAGAAGGCCCCTACGGGCAGAAATGGAGAAAAAAATTCTCAAAGATTTGTCCCAGATGACAAGATACCCAGAGTACCAATTTCCAACTATGGAATTTGGCTAGATCTGGATAAAGCTCTAGACAAGAGAAAAACTCTTGACCAATAGGTAGACAGCCTAATGATGGCCTCTGCTCTTACCCTTGGAAAATTTGAAGCTCCTGATCTTCAGATGTACTTTGAAACTACTCTTACCGGGGTAGCCAAGAAGTATTATTTCTCTTTCAAAGAGACAGCCAGAGGAAAAGAGTGGCTGGAAGAAATCAAGACTTCAAAATCTCCGTATGATTTTGCAGTACCCCTGTACGATCAGTTCTGTGGAGATCTTTCAAATCTGAGTGAAAAAGCCAAAGAAACGGCAAAATCGAATATCTATGCTCTCAAAATCTGTGACATGAGATATTTCGAAGAATACTTGAATGAATTTCAAGAATACTACTGTACAATTGGCGAACTAGAGAATACTGATCTAGTTAATCTGTTGCACAGAAAACTCCCCGAACCATGGAGAACAGCTGTGAGAGAAAGCATAGCAGAGAAACCAATTGAAAGATTTTCAGTTGGAGGAATTGCCGACAGAATCAGGCAACTACTGAAAGAGCAATGCAAAGCCAATCTTAGAGCTAAGATGGCCAAGAAACAACTCAAAGGAGTTGAAAATTTCTGTTATGGAATATTAGATATGCCCACAAACTGGGGATGCCATGAATCCAAGTTCCACAGAAAAAGAAAAGAAAAATATTACTCTAAAAAATTCAAAAAGAGTAATCAGAAGAAGGATTGGAAATTCAAAAGAAGTTCCAATTACAAGAAACAAAAGGATGAAGATCCTAAAAAGAAATTCTTCAAGAAAAGGAAGAATACTCATCAGCATAAACAACCAAGCAAGAAAGCCTGCAGATGTTGGTTATGTAAAGCTGAAGGGCACTATGCCAATGAATGCCCGGAAAATGGTAAAAGATCTACTAAAGCTCTCTTTGAAGAATATGAGCAAATAGTAGAAGTGGCAAATATGAAAGGTTATGAAATAGCCTATTCTGATGATGAGGATGACGACAGGTCAGTTTATTCTGCCTGGTCTGAAGAAGAAACTTCATCTGAGTCTGAGATAGATTCTGAACTAGAGTACTTCGAATCCAGACAAATGAATGTCTTGAGAATCAAGAATTGGGAAGAAAGCAAGACAGAAGCTTTAATGTCTTCTTATCAGGTGAACCCTGGTACATTCGTTTGTGACTACTGCTTATGTCACGAAAAGAATGGTCTCCCTATGTTTTGTGAAGAGTCTAAGAAGACTTATCACAAAGAATGCTTCATAACTGAAGCAAGAAGAAAAACCAAGAATGGCAAAGTCAGTCAATTAGTTGAGCAAGAATATGAAGAATATTTCTCTGAACAAAAAGAGAAAAAAGAAGAAAAAGAGGTAGAAACTCTGTTCCAGAAAATTATGGAAACTTCTCCTCCATCTTCCTCGAAAAATGAAGAAATCATTGATGAAGAAAAAATCAATGAAAAGGAAAATTTTGAACTGGTTGAACCACCAGAAACTGTTCCAGAAGAATGTAAACCATTCATCCCAAAGAAACAAGCTCAGGAAAATGAGCTTCAACAATCGAAAGTCGTCTCTACTAGTAGATACAGCAACTACATAGAGATTGGACTAAAATTCCCTGACCATAAAAAATATCATCTACATGCCTTTGTAGATAATGGATCGGGATTTACTGTTGCAAAGAAATTTGCAATTCCAGACGAACTCTGGAAAGAAGATAAGAAAAAATCAGCTACTGGTGTTACATTTGATGGGAGCCATCTCACCATGAAAAAAGTAGCAAAAAATGTTCATATCACCATTGGTGGAGGAGCATTTATCATCCAGAATGTTTGGCAATCTGAAGGCCAAGGATCTGATTTCTTGTTGGGAAATGATTTTATTCTCCAACAAAGATTCATTCAGGATGAAGAAGCGATAGGCTTCAGAAAAGGAGAACGGGTGTTCTGGGCAGACCGCCTCACACAAGCAAAAAGTGTAGTAGGTCCCGGTTTTACTACACAGTATCAGAGATAGCAACAGAATAGTGGTGATCTTACTCCTACAAACCCAAATTTGAACCCATACTCCAAATCAAGCAACAAGAAGAATTGCTTGTTGATGAATCTTCTGAAGAAGAAGAAGAAGAAACTAGTGAAGATGAAGAAGCTAGTTTCATCCATGAGCATAACCTCAAGCATTTCCAGAATAAGCTTGAGTCTCAAAGAATTCCCACTCTTGAAGGAATCAAGAATCTACTCAAACAGAATATCGACGTAGATCCTCAAAAGTTTTGGGAAAATGACCCAGTGATCTGTGAATTGAAATTGCATGACATGAATGCTATCTGCCATGTCAAAGCCATTCCTCATTACAAAGAGGAAGATCAAAAAGAATTCAGAAAAGATATTGAAGATCTCCTGAACAAGAGATTAATTCAACCGTCCACTAGCCCTCATCATGCTCCAGCATTCTACGTGAGAAATCATGCAGAAACTCTAAGAGGAAAAGCTAGAATGGTGATTGACTACAGAGATGTCAACAAGAAAACTGTCAAAGACGGTTATCAAATTGCTCAAGTAAGAGTATTGATTAACCAGCTCAGAGGAGCCAAAGTCTTTTCAAAATTCAATGCAAAATCGGGTTTCTGGCAGGTCAAAATGCATCCTGAGAGTATTCCTCTCACTGCATTTGGAACACCACAAGGCCATTACGAATGGTTAGTAATGCCTTTTGGTCTCAAGCAAGCTCCCTCAATCTTCCAAAGAAAAATGGACAACATCTTCAAGCATGTGGCGGAGTTCTGTGTCGTCTACATAGATGACATCCTAGTCTTCTCCAAAAACAGAGAAGAACACATGAAACACCTCTATGAGGTAGTAAAGCTGATAGTTCAGCATGGAATTATCCTAGGAGAAAAGAAAATCTTCTTTATCCTCGATGAAGTTGATTTCCTAGGAATAAACATCAAGAATGGAGTGATAAAACTCCAACCCCATATTCTTGAAAAGATCTGGAAGTTCCCAGATAGAATTCCTGATGCTAAGAGTCTAGAGAGATTCCTTGGTGTCATAAATTATGGGAGAGATTTCATCCCTAAAATCTCAGGGTTAACAGCAATGTTATCTCCTAAAACAAGTTCCAAAAGAAAATGGAACTTCACAGAAGATGATGAAAAGATTGTGACGCAGATAAAAAATCTCTGCAAAAACCTCCCTCCTCTTCAACAACCAGAAGAAAATGATGAGATTATTCTCCAAACAGATGCGAGTGATAATTACCGATCTGGTGTAGTTCTGGCAAAAACGCCTGGAACTAACATCGAAAAGATTTGCAAATTTTGTAGTGGCAAATTCAGCCCTGCAGAACTAAATTATCCCACAGGGGAAAAAGAAATTTTGACTGTCAAGAAAACAATTTTAAATTCTCCAGCTTTTCTTGGAAAACCCTTTACTGTCCGCACCGATTGTGCTAGAGTAAAGAATTTCAAAAACTTTAAACTTGATAAAGCTGCTGATAGAGGAAGATTAGCAAACTGGGAATTATTTCTTAATCAATATGATTATAATGTTGAATTAATTGCAAGAAACAAGAACTATCTTCCAGACGCATTAACCAGAGAAATGGCAATGTTTAGTCAAAGAGAAGACAACGAAGGTCGTAATCCCAGAAGTAGAAGAACTGGGAAAGAACATGAACCTAAAGAAGAGCCCATGGAAACCAAAGAAAAAATTCTTAAAAGGTTTCTGCTAAGTCCAAAAGGCTTGGCACAACTGATCAATCCCAGGGTAAAGGATTGGCTAGCCCATCTCAAACGGCAGAAGGTAAAGGCTCATCAAGACCGTTAATGGCTGCTGCTTTGCCAAAAAGCAGACCAACTCCAAATGGAGTTATAAATGTTTTTAACTATGAATTAAGAACTTTTGATACTCCTGTGTTCAGAACTGGCAGGAGACTAGCTTATCATCAGAAGGCAATCCTGGATAATCTTTTATTTGCCTTTCAAGAAAGAAGCAGTGGTCTAATGTTCCCAGCTCTCTTTGCATTAGCTGAAGAACTCTACGAAAACGGAAGACCACAGTTTGAAGAAAATCATACACAGCAGAGTGCTGTAAGAAAAGATAAAATCCACTTCCTGGAAAGTTCTGAAAGTGCTAGGGTTCCGATCATGGCACTCAATGAGTCAGATTGGTATGAATTTCACAATCTGATAGGAAGACATAATCCTGAAAATCTAGTTCCCCCAACCCTCTTTATCATTGCAGGACCTTATGTTGGGAGATACTTAGTCAATGTTCAGAGTGAACATCCTCAAGAACACAAGCTCTGGCTTGTTGAAAATGGTTTTGTCCATAATCTGTGGACCAAAACAAATGATGATCTAAAAGGTTTGCCACCCATTATTGTCAACACAGTCAAAAACATTAGGAAAAATGACTGTATGCTTCGTCTGAAGTTCAGATCCACTCCTCCAGAATGGAGTCAGAAGGCAAACGGTGAAGTTGAATATATTCCTCCATATCATTATGTGAGAATTATTCAAAGGAAATATCTTCAACCAGCCTGTGTAGGGTACAATGGCCAACCAAACTCAAGCATCCCCTGGATGAAGGCCATGGCTCTAGAATATATCAAAAAGATCATCTCTAAAGATATCAGCCATACCTTCCTGGCAGCAGGAGAGAAAATCATTATCACTGCATATGATCATCCTGACGTAGTCAGCAGTGACCTATTCCTATCTCTCACTAGAAAAGAGATAGATTCGACTATGGCATGCATGCGCTGGGTGGAAAAGCTTGAAACTGACAATCACTACAAAATGTATGTCGATACTGATGTCAAAGATAATGCTACTACTGTTAGAATGGCCCAGGCAGACAACAGCTCCTTTGTCTTTGGTCACCATTCAGAAACAGACGAAAATATGTAGCATCACGGGTGAAGCTACAGGTGAAGGAAACAAAATTCCAAATAAGTAACTGTAGTACTTTTGACCTTTTAAAAGTTGAAAGCTACACTTCACCCATCAGAAGAGACATTTCACCTACCTGCTTTTGTTTTTCTCCATCCGACCTCCACCAGCAGGAGCACTCAGAAAAGCAAAAGTTCACGGAGTTGTCCTGTATATTTTTATGTTTTGAATTCTAGTTTGAGTTCCGCTCTCTATATAAGGAGCTTTAAGTTTCATTTGTAAGGCATCGAAAAATTGAGTAGAAGAGTCTTCTCTCAAAGAGTACGAAAGCCATAGTAGCAGTGTGTTTTCTGTAGTGTGCTTTCATAAACAAGTAAGTATCTGTTCTCATTCTTATGGATAGCTAAACAGCCTTTGCTGTTTACCTGAGAATGAGGCTCTGAATGTTTAGCATGTATGTATATTTGAATGAATAAATTCAGATGGTTGCTCACCCACTTCTTATAGTTGGCATTATATTTCCATAATTATAGATGTTGTCGTCATACTCATAGGTGTTATTTGTGTTTCTAAATGCATGCATCCTATAAAGATCCAAAGTCCTAATAGCATTTTTTTCATCTGGAAAAAATCAGTCTTAAAACCAAAAATTAGACCAAGCAGCAGTGATACCGCCTGTTAAAGTAACCGTTAGGCAGGAGGCCGTTAGGTGAAAAACTTGGGCATGTTGAAGGCTAGTCTTGTTTGAATTTTTGTCGTTTAGGACAAAGTTTTTTTTTTTATCAAACAATATTGCTAGAACCACAGGTCAACATAGGATACAAAAGGCATTTTTCTGCAAAACCATCCCTATTAGTCTTTTTCTATCATCAACAGTGTAATACAAAAGTTTTGGGCAGTTGGGAAAAATACAGGAGCTTTTTGGGTATACGGGAAAAGACCCTTTTATATATTTTAACAGCTGCATCAGACTCTTAAGTGGCTCTTCACTATAATTTTTAGCTATCTCGCTTATAAATATAGAGAGTAAGATGAGGTTCTCTATAATTTAAAATATTCATTTTGAGTTATTTTATGTAATTTATAAATAGAAAAAAAATGCAAACAGTGTATTTACCTTTGGCTAGGCCTCATCATTTTCCCCGCTGATCAAGTGGGCCGATGGAGCCCCACGAGCTCAAAGTTCGGCCCCGCCCGCATAAAAATCTGCAATAGGCTCGGCCCGGTGGGTAGAGGGTCGGGCTTGGTTTAGGGGTTTGAAACCTGGCACAGCCCATAGGCCCGACCTGCCAAAAGCCCGTAAAAGCCCGTTAGGCTATTAGCCAAATAGCCACCCTCAAGTATAAGGAGTACAAGTAATAGTATAAGGATTTAAAAAAGGTTGTCGAACCCACGAGAATTGGATTCCTTTCACTAGCTAGGGTGTTAACTTAAGGAAAGGTAGAATATGCAAATATACAATCACAAACCTAAATTCACAATGAAACTTAGGCTCATGGTGAGTATGTGCATTATGGTGGTAGTGAAATTGTTTGTTGGATAGAGTGGTGAACCAAATTAAATTAAATGCTCAAATGTAAACTAAACTACTCTAAACTAAACTAGTAATATAATGGATGAAGTTATGGGTTGGATTGTCTACTACTAACCTCCCATGCAGATGCTATTTTAATTTCCCAATTACCCTCTTTGCATCCGGATAAGACTACAAAGGCTTAAACTCCTTTAATGTTATCAATTCCAACCGGATAAGTTTAGAATTAACTACCTAAGAACAATTCTTATTAAGGGTTAAGTCTCAATTCATTGTTCTTTAGTCGCATAAAGCTTAATTTGAGTTTAGATAATCATGTAAGCAAACCAATCCTAAATCTAGGTGATTTTAACTCACAACCTTCATATGCACATAGAGGATGCTATCATGCTATCAATGCTCAAGGTTAACCACTCCTTAAATATTTTTTCATGAGATGACAAATACAACACATTCAAAGTAGTTAAGTTTGAATGGATGCATTCACTTCTTAAATTAGCATATGAAGATGAAAATCACAAATAACATCAAATGTCAATTAAAACATCAATTCATACAAGTTTGGCTAGGGCTTTCAACCCTAGCTCCAACAAAGTAACTACTCACTCAGAATCATACAAATTAGCAACAAATCTATAAAGTACATCAAGGTAAATAAAAGAGTTAAGGAAAGAATGAACTAGTTGAAGCTTGACAAATCAATGGCTAGCTCATCATTTGTTTTCCTCCTTTAATGCTCCTTGAATCTTCCTTGATGGTGGAATGGATGGATGATAATCTTCTTGATAGTGATGATGAATGGAATGGTGATGAAGATATGATGCTCCTTTGGCCAACTTTGAGTGGTAGTGATGGAGGTGATGGAGTTTTTGGAAGTGGAATATGGTAATTGTGGTGGTGGTGATGGAGGAGATGGAGTGGTAAGGGGAGTATGGTTTTTATGGATTTGGATTTTGAGAGGTGGATATGGAGGTTTTATGAAGGAGATGAAGAGAGAAAGAAGATGAAATGGGGTGGAATGAGTGGTGCCTTAGAGTGTAATGAAGGGATGCTTATATAGAGAAGAGAGAGATGAGTAAAATGATGAATGGAAGCAAAAGAGAGCAGCTCAAGCATTGTATGAAGCATGGAGGTGGAGCATGAGAGCGGTAATAGATCCTAAAAACAAGGGAAAGAGGTATGGAAGAGATGGAGTAAAAAAAGGGAAGTAATGATGAGTTATAAGAGTGTAGAGTAGAAAAGATGACTTAGGAGAAGAGAGAATCAACTGCTCTCTTTATTATGCATGGGAAACATGAAAATGAAGAGTGTTGGGGTGGTTTTGGGTCACCAAAGTCAATGTGACAACCAAAGGAGATAAGGTGCATAGAGATGCCTATTATCCAAAGGATAATTTGATGGACTAATCTTGCCATAATCTTGGAAGAATATTTTAGGGCTCTCCTTTATAATTTCAGCATCATAGACCTTCCAAAAATGCACAAGAAATCCGTCCAAAGAAGGTTCTAGGCCAAACTGCCATGTTTTGACTTTGTTTCCTGCTTCTGAAGCTTCCTTCAATTTAATATCCACCGAGACTTAGGAATTGGCCTTCGACTTCTTCTTCATACCAAATGTTCCTTGATAAGTGTAGATCATCTTGGTAAAATTTCAGAGCTTATTTCACTTGGTTTGGTTGGAAATTCTACCGGAATCCTTACAGGTCCAGTTTTGCCTTTTTGTTTTTAGTCAGAAACTTGGACCGATTTTTGAAGGCCTTACACTCTAAACTAGCTCTTGAACTCTTCATAAGAAATGATCCTTAGTATGGCTAGAATGGATCTAGAAAATTTCAACTAATTTGAAGTTCGTTTGGTCAGGCTTCCGCCCCTCCTTTCTTGTCTAGCTCGCTTTCTCCTAGCCGGAGTAGGAAAATGTGCTAAGATTAACTTTTTAGTGCATTTCCATACTTCTCCACCATTTCCTAACATGATAAGGAAAACATAATAAATATATATAAATAAACACAAAGGTTAAGCAAAAGCACAAGATTAGGGGAATAATGGAATTGGATTAGTCAACATTAAATTGGACTTTAGAACAAGTAATTTTCATGTTTTAGGGCACAAATATGTATATGAATTATGATCCAACATAGGCCAGGCTTGAAAAAGCCCGTAAATTAATTTAATTAGCTTAATTTTATTTACTTTACACTTCCATAAATTGTTAAAAAATAGCTCGGGTGTCCAAAATAATCAAAGAAAAATTTCAAGGACTCGTTATGTAGTGCGTGTTATTATTGAAGCCGAAGCCTCATATCCGCGGTCGTTACGCCAGCGGTCAACCAAGAAGACATATAAGTGACGACAGTTGACCAATTTGATCGGATTCAAAAATATGGTGAAATTGGCTAAATTTTTTACCACACTCATAATTTATTGTAATAATCTCATTCAACGGTCGGTTTTCCCATTTTCTTTGAATTGATAGAGGTTTCCTTTTGGAGTGTATGATATATAAATATAAGTTTATAAAAGTAAAGAAGTTTGACCTAGTTGATCGAATTCGAAACGAGAACCAAATTGGCGGGATTTTTTACAACCACTATAAAACATTACAATCTCTCTATCGAGCGGTTGGTTTCTCCAAATTCATTTTCCACAGCATGGTTGCTTTAGAATGAACCACAACAATTTAAATGCAATGTATAAGTCATACAACTTTAGAAGGCAAATTGGTATAGGCCAACGTCTTTGTAATTAAAATTCAAATTTTTATCTTATGTCCACGCACATCCATAGATGAAATATTTACAAACGTGATGTGAAAAAATAAGCACGTTTCACGATCTCACGCCATCGGTCAACTAAGAAGACATACAAGTGACAACGGTTGATCAATTCGATCGGATTCGAAAATATGGTGAAATTAGCTAAACTTTTTACTACGCTCACAATTTATTGTAATAATCTCATCCAACGGTCAGTTTTCCCATTTTCTCTGAATGGATAGAGGTTGCTCTTTAGAGTGTATGATATATAAATATAGGTTTATAAAAAAATTAGTATCTTTAAAGATTTATTTATAAATAAAACCCTTAAGGCCCAGCCCGAAAAAGCCCTCAAGGTCCAGCCCAAAAAATCCCTCAAGGTCCAGCCTAAAAAAGCCCGCAAGGTCGGCTTTACAATAAAGTTCTTGCGATTTACAATAAAGTTCAGCCCGGCCTGGCCCGTTATTATTTAAAAATGTAATAAGGCATGGCCCGCTGACGAGGCCTACCTTTGGCGCACTAGTACTTTGGTATTTCAAGTTTAAAAAATATCACATTGGTACCTGATGTTCTTACCCCGACTCAACGTAACTGAAACTATTAACTCCGTTACGGCATGTGACATGTGGCATATATTTAAGGGCAATTTTGTCCCTTCTAGGGATCTAGATTCTCTGCTATAGTTTTAGTTGCTATGATCTGCTATACTTCGCATAGGGTGCTGCCACGTCACCAAATTATTTCACCTACCACCCTCTATTTTTTCTCTATACCTACTCCCCATTCTCCCTGAAACTGGAAAAAAAATTCCAAACATCCTCATATTCATATTCTCTTTGCCATAACTAATTGAAACCAGAGGAGGAGGAAATGATGGAGGTGCAGAGGGGGAGGAGAGTCTCTTTTTTTTTTTTTTTTATTGCTTGAGATCACACGGGGATCCCAAAGGTTTCTTAGGCCTAAAGACTAATATGTGCGCAAGGGATCATATCAAAACGCTTCCTTCTCTCAGCCACCAAGAATAGATTAAGATTTAAACTCTAATTAGCAACGTCGGCGGGATTCGAACCTAAGTGTGGGGGTTCCACACTTCTTACCAACTCGACCATCAGTGGTGGTTGAGGGAGGAGAGTCTTGAGAATCTTGAGAGTAGAGCTCATGTGGGTTGGAGAAGAACGAAACGACGAGGCAGAGGCCGCAGAGCATCGTTTTGGAATTGATCTTGAGGGAACAGCAGTGAATTGGGAAAGGTTGGGGCTTTGGGTGTAAAGGTTGAGGCTGTGGGGGTTACAGAAGAGAGAGCGCGTTTACTGGGAGTAAGAATGAGTTTTGGAGGGAACGGGTGGAGAGGTGAACGAACATTTTGGAGAAGATGACTATGAAAAAAGAGAGGCCTGATCGACCAACTTTCTTTATGGGTTTCAAATCCAAAACTGAGACTCCTTCAAAGCTCTACTTAAACACCCAAATTATAATTTATTACAACAATACAAAGTTTATACGTCATAAACACCCAAATTATAGTTTATTTACAACAACACAAAGTTTATACGTCATAAGGACACATAGGCTCTGAGAACTCCAGCTAGTTGAGGAATAACAGCTACTCAATCTGCAAGGATCTTTGAATTTGTTTTCAAGTGAAGGAAATGCATGCCTCTACATCCAGACTCCCACCTTGAGTTTATACTGGGTTGCTTGGCTTCTTGATTTCTCTGTTTACCAAAATACCAAGTGTCATGCATATCTATAGCAATAGTAATCACCAAGCATTTAACTCATTCAAAAAGAAAATCATAACTTATGGAAAGTACTGTCCTTGTCTCGAGCCTAATACCATGAGAATCACAAACAAAACAAATCAAGCTTACATGACAACTTCAGTCAGGGAAAAAACAAAAGGATGGCAGGTGAGAAGATGGGCGTATGTGTGTTTAACATAAGAATTGCTGGAATGGTTAAAGGCTCTAGGTTGTAAATCTGATTCACCCAAACATGCCCTAAGAAAAGACAATGGGCAATTGGGCAGAACAAAAGTGAATTCACCATAACCAGTTCAGGGCTGGATCTTTTGACTTTTGTGAGAGTGAGACACCAAACCTCAAACTATCTTACAGACTGAAAAGTGAGAATTAGGTACAGGAATGAGTATCCATTGACCAACATGATCAGAAGCACTTAAATTTCCAATTCCAGTAGCACTAAAATAAGTAAATAACAGATAGCTGAAAGATTTATAACTCACATGTAACTTGTAAAAATAAAATTGCTCCTACAGCACTTAATTGGAAACTGAAACCATACTTACAGGCTTACAGTCAGCCATCAACGATATTTAGATTCCCAAAATTTATTCATTTAAACCAAATAGTAGAAATATGATTGAATACTTAACTTAGTTTTTCAATCCTATTATCCTTCCATATAAAAGTGAAAAGAAAAAATGAAAAAGGAAAACAAGAATAGTCCCACCAAGACGGAAGCTGAAGAAAGTGGTTAAGCCACAATTTGGCAAAGGTACAGGCAAATGACACTAATGCATGAACAGGGTAGTAGCAATCTGAAAAAGTTGTTAGATTCAACTGGGACAACCATATCCATATAGTTCTTCAGTACTAAATAACTGGTGATTGTTTTTCGCTTTCTAGGCAGCCTGTGTGGCTTCAGAAATATCAGCTAATCAGTTACATACCATAACAAATTTCTCAATGCATAGCCATCAAAATCATTAAATGACATTGAAATTTTGTAGTATGAAGAGTTACATTAAATTACTTGCAAATGTAATCTACCATTATGCTGCTTTAGACGCATTGCACAAGGAGTAATCATACTAGACCAAGAAAGCAAAGAAAAGACTCACCACAACAGCTACTTCAGATGTCTACAACACTGCCGGTTACTGACTTACTGGTGAAACTAAAGTCTCTCTGTAAACTAAAGCTCCACAATTCAATTCATTATGAGTCTTGGTAACATTCTTGAATGTATTTTCCTTTGGATCATATAACACCAAGAAACCTGCACGAAAATTATTAACTACAAGTTCTCCATTCTCTAGAATACAAATAGGCTGCAAGAACAGGAGTCTGTACTCTTTAGGAATTTCCCTTTTAGAACACCTAATAACTTGAGTCCAAGATTGCTTCACCCCATATTCCTTCATCAACCATATTGTGCTAACACCAGCCCGCCCAACTAAGAAATTAAACACACAAAGACAATTTCTAAGAATCGTCATACCATCAAAGCCATCATCATCATCATCATAGGGTAATGGTATCATCTCATGAAACTTCTCCTCCGCCAAATCAAAAGACAAAATTGTTCGGCTATTCCCTCGATTTGGCTCAACCCTCGTTAACCAGTGCAAAGCTCCATTCAAAAAGAAGCCCCGACCTGAGATGCTAAGAGCATTGGTAATGGGGAGCACCTTCCATGAACTCGTTTTTACAGCGAAAACCTGAATGGTAATTTCTTCGCACATTTTAGTCCCCACTAATACCTTGTAATCATCATTAGCAGAATCATAACCAAACCCACAAAACGCGTGCCGATTGAAAACAGGCAATGGAGTTCTTGGTAACAACTTGGAGTATCTAGTGCATGGATTCCACAAGATAAAGTCGTCCCCTTGGACGGAAAAACATATTAAGCCATTGCAACAACCAACAATACTTTTATAACGATTGGAAAACTCCGGGATCATTACCGGAAGATCAAGCTCTCTATTGGCAAAATAACCATCCCTGTGATCCTTCAAATCCTTCAATGCTTCGTGGTCTAGGGATTGTGGAGGGTCCATTGAATAAAGGAGCCTGGAGCTGTTCTCGGTGATGCCCATTTCTGCGTACCTGAAGTGCTTCTTAGTGAAGTAGGGATCGGAGATCAGAGCATTCCACAACTTGGATACGCACCGGAATCGCATCACAGATTTGACCGGTAGCCGCGCCAGAATCTCTGAAATGATTTCGCCGTCGTCGAACTCGGTGTGAGCTACGCTGCCGTCCTTCGCCATGTTAAATTCATAAACTAAATCAGTAAATCCCAATTCCTTGACAAAAAGAGAGGGATTAGAATTGGTGTTGAGCGGCTTGGGCCTATTGGGTTTCCATACAAAACAATATAAGTAGTTGGGTGCTGGACCGATCCTAACAAGGCCCTCCCCTCGAGTAGCAAGCCGTCGGGCAAATGATGAAATGGGCCTCTGCTCATGTAACATTTTCTTTGGGTATCCCGGTCCACTGAATGAGCTACTGGGATCTTGAGTTGTTTTCAAATATAATTGAAAATTCACCTCTGCCAATCCTGACGAAGTGTGTTGAACGTTATCATTATAATAATAATTATTATTTTTTAAATTGAATTAGCCACAACAAACAAAAGAGAAATTTTAAATACACACTTCTAACTACTTAGAGTAAGTCCGGTGGACTTGATTATGCCTGGGCACCACCTCACATTCTGACCCAAGTCAGAAAAATTTCCATTTTCTTGCTTCCACCGGGCTTGGGGCAAGCCAACAGTAAATGACCTAGCAACAGTGCTGGATCAAGTTGGTGACCCAAGGCATGACCCGGGCTTCCAGCTTGGCCCAAAGTGAGGAGAGGAGGAGAGACACGCCAGACATGAAAGTGAAGTGCAGTCGCTTGTCCTAGCGGAGACAATGAGACAGGCGCGTGGAATGCATGGTTTTGTCGTGTAGCGGAATTGGCTTGCTGATGTGTCAAGTAGCCGTTGGGCTGCTTTGAATTTTGAAAACAATGGTCAATGGATCTGGATCGTTGGTTCTGATAGTTAATCAGATCTGATAGTGAATAATTAATGAGCTAATTATACCAGGTTTAGGAAGGTGAAAAAAAATTATAAATAATAACGGCTAGATTACAACGGTAAGAAAAAAAAATATTCAAAATTTCCTATAAATACCACACCTTCTATTTTAACTCTCACACCAAAAAAATCATTTTTCTTCGTTCCTCAAAATTTTTTATTCCTCCTCCTAATAGCTTTCATCTTCCGAAAATTTTTGATTCCAAAATGAGAGTACAAGCCATAGTAGATCCAAGTATTGACGGGACAAGATGGCAGCCTATGGAAGACATTCAATTGTGCAAGTCTTGGAGATATGTTAGCCAAAATCCGGCTTTGGGTAAGGATCGAAGAAAAGATAATCTATGGGAAGACGTTCGCAAACACTATGCAGAACATTGGAATGGATATGTTCGATCAATTCAAGCTTTTATGGGGAGGTGGAAAAATTTGAAGGTAGAACTTTATGCTTGGCATTGTTCGTTAAGGCAAGCGAAAATTTGGTACAAGAATGGTGCGAATATGATTAATGAGGTATGAATTTGTAGTGTAACACGATTATTAATTTTTATGATATTTTTATTTTATATTAAAATTTAATTACTTGATACATTTTACTTTAAATTATTAGTTGATATAAAATTTAGTTGATACATTATACTCACCTTATACTTAAAATTACTAGGTTGTATATTAAAATTTAATTAGTTGATACATTGTACCTCGTTTATATTTGTACTAATTAATAATATATTTTTTTAAATAACATATCAACGTTAAGCACAAGATTTGTGGAGAGCTGCAATGACCAAAGCGAAAGAAAAGCTAAAAAAATGTGATTTCAATAGTTTAGAATGTTACGAGATTGTGTTGGGCTTTCAACAATTTAGTGACATTCCAAGCCAGACCTCTTCGACTGGAGGAACCTCAAGGGGAGGAAGTGAACGGATGCACACACAACAATCTGTTCATGATTCTCATGTCAACTTGGACATAGATGCAGATGAGGTAAATGCAAATGTAACTCCGGATCCTTCGGTGAGGCCTCAAGGAAAGAAGTCTGCCAAAGAAGCTATCTGGAAAGGAAAGAAGACATCTAATGATTCCAATCCTTTGACATCCACCATGGAGACTATAGCAATCAACCAAACATCAATGTTGTCGGCTAAGGAGAAACGCGATTAAGAATATGCTCGACATCTCCATGACCAACAACAACGAGATCATATACGCTTGCAAATGGATATGCGAAACGAGACATTTAAAATTCAAGAGGGGGAAGAGTGAATTATGGAGACGGACACAAGTAAGATGACGCCAACCAAAAAGAAATATTGGCAAAGATAGCGTAGAAAGAAGATGAAGATGTAACCGGTGGATCAAACTTCCAAGCACCTTTCACTTGTGGATATTATCCACAAGAACTTTTTATCGGTGGATTCCTACAACCATCTGCTGGTGTATTCCCACAACCTCATTTCACTGGTGGATACTATCTGCATTCTTCTTGAAAAAGTCATACTGGTAGAGGTCAGTAAATATATGCTGGAAGACATTGTGGCTCATCCTGTAACGTGTTCGATTGGTACTCCCAATCTTTGAACACTGGACGTTCGACAAAGTAGTCGGCCATCAAATTTTTGCCCATTGCTTCTCTAAGTCTCTCCTTGTTTGGTGCACGACCTGGATGAGAACCGCTCCTTCGAGTTTGATTTGTAGATTCACCAACTGCTGTGATCACAATGGAGTTGGTGGCCATCATCTCTTTATCATCTTCATCCCTAGACCGTCGAATTTGACCCCACAACCTATTCATTGAGATGAGGGAAATTGAGGAAATGTGTAATGCTAGAGATAAGAAAAAGGTGAAGGTTTGTTAAGCTCAGATTGTGTGTGTATGGAGTGCAAAGATCATGTCTATTTATTAATTTTTTTCATACAGATTATGATAATTTGATAAGGATACGTGTCAACAATTCGTTCTTCGTAATCTTATCTAAAAATTTAGATGAGATTACATTCACAATAACCGTTAGATTGAATAGTGTGTGAGTGACCTGGTTCGTCCAAACTTGTTGTTGGGCTTTTCATTCTTTTCAAAAAATTTGTCGGTGGTGTGTGATAAAAGTGTTGGTTGAGTGTGATAAAAGTGTCGGTGGAGTGTGATAAAAAAAAAAAAAATGTCTGTGGAGTTATAATTTGTCAACCCAAAAAAATATCTTTGGTTGCATTTCCAATGTGCATAATCATTATGAGAGCTGCAACGTTATTCAACTAGAAAAAAAAAAAAACATAAAGATTGAGCCAATAGATGTAGAATGAGGGAAAATTCTTCAATGTGTTAACGTATGACATGCATACAATTGCCTTAAAAGTGATAATCATTTCCAATGTGCATAATCATTATGAGAGCTGCAACGTTATTCAACTAGAAAAAAAAACAGAAAGATTGTGAGCCAATAGATGTAGAATGAGGGAAAATTTTTCAATGTGTTAACGTATGACATGCATACAATTTCCTTAAAAGTGATAAAATGAGTCATCAAAATAGTAATATTAGTCCTCAAAGTGGTAATATGAGTCTTTAAAGTGGTAAATTTTCTTAGTTACCACATGAGTCCTCAAAATAGTAATATTAGTCATCAAAGTGGTAACATGAGTACTTAAAGTGGTAAATTTTCTTAGTTTACCATATGAGTCCTCAAAATAGTAATATTAGTCCTCAAAGTGGTAACATGAGTCCCTAAAGTGGTAAAAATAGTTGATGTATGAGAAATGTTAACATACCATAGCTTTACCCGTAGAATGAGGTGTTATTAGCTTGGAGAGTTGTAGTCGGTACATTAATCATTCATTCTCCAGATAAGGGGAACTTAACAATCAGACTCATCCAAAACATTTGCATTTCCCCACTGTATGCGTCAGTTCATTTTCATTTGTATTCAAGATCCATAGCGACCAACCATTGGTCATCAAACATTCCACTTCCGGAGCTCTAAAAGTACCGCATTAGATCAACTTTTGGGTTGAGAATCAGACACAAGGCTCTACATAAACAGCCAAATCATAGATTTATTATAACACAAAGTTTAAACATGTCATAAGGAAACATAGCTCTGAAAACTCAATCTAACTGAGGATCTGCTACTCTATCAGCTAGGATTTTAGAACTTGCATGTGTTCAAGCTAAGGAAATGCATGCCTCTACATCCAGACTCCCACCTTGACTTGATACTGGGTTGCTTGGCTTCTTGATTTCTCTGTTTACCAAAATACAAAGTGTCATGCATATCTATAGTAATAGTAATCACCAAGCATTTAACTCATTCAAAAAGAAAATCATAACTTATGGAAAGTTATATCCTGGTCTCAAGCCTAATACCATGAAAATTAAAAACAAAACAATCAAGCTTACATGATACCTTTACTCTGGTAAACAAAAACAAAAAACCAAAAAAAAAAAGAACAAAAAGAAAGAAAGATGGCAGGTGTAAAGATGGGCGTATGAGTTTAACATAAGAATCGCTGGAATGGTTAAACTGTGTTTTTTTTTTTTAA
>LYNE01000675.1:31290-66999 GCA_001662545.1 Rosa x damascena
CCATTATTACCTAAATTCCCTTTTTAGGTAAACGGGATTTTCGACATTCTTCCCTATTGCAATTCATACATAGATTGTCAACATACATATGTTAAGAAATCAAACCAATGCACAAGCACATATGTCTAAGTACAAGGAAATTTCAGGCTGACCAAAACTACAACCATCATAAAGTCACTAGGAAATTCAAATCCCCAGTGACAAAACCAATACTACAGAAAACAACGACCAACACAAGCCCGAACATGCACCATGCAACCAATTTAGCTAGCTCACAGTCAACATTTATCCAGATTTGATGGTTATAATTTTGACCTACATCAATTAACATACTTGCACTCAATTCTCAGAATCCCGTGAATTAGAGATCGTAAGATTGCACTACCTACATTTGGGGGCTAAGTTGTTCCTGACGAAAATTACTTTATAACACACTAGGCATAGTTAATGTCAAACTCAATCTTACAACTCCACAAAGATGAGTGAAAGAAGTCTTAACTTTTCCCCTTACCAGTTCAAAGAATGGTTCAGCATCACACACGCACATTTGTTTCCACATAAGTCAGTTGTAAGAGGCATTATATCGAACACCTGGTGGGCTTCAATTTCGATAGAGCATGAACAATCTATAGTCAACAAAATGTTTCCAGCCACCCACAAGATGCCGATAAGATTGATATGATGGTGTAAAAACATAGCAGTAAATAGCAGATAATGCTATCCCATTAACAATAGCAAGACCCGATTTATAGTAAATGGCGAAACCCAAGCAGAACCGAAATGTGGATAAGAAGAACAATGAATAGAAATTCAAGAAAACCGAATTGGGGTTGATTACCTGATCCTTCCCGATAGTCTTACTGGGGTGTTAGACTTATGAGAATGCAGGAGCGTGTGTGATGCCAAACAAGAACTGGGTTTGTATTTTGTATCACTGCTCTCTCTCTAGCAGTAATCTTCGCTTGTGACACCAGTTGGCCACTACAACGCACGTGTTTTAATTATATAACAGGTTTTATTTAGTGATCTTCACGAGTTTACATATTATTTAGTGATGTTTTAAAGGTCACTAGGTGCCTAGGTGGTAGGTAGGCCGTTGATAGTAAGTAGTCTGAGCCAAGCAAATCACAGAAATATGTGATGTAAATAAATAGTAGTCATGAACATTTTGAAAATGCAACCAACAAAATCATCAAATATTTTAGGTGAATGTGAGTTACCACCAATTTTTTTTTTTTAGGTAGACAAATTATATCTCCACTAACACTTTTATTATTCACAAAACCACCGATTACTTTTTTAAAAAGAGTGAAGCAACCACCGACAACTTTGAACGAACCAGATCAATTGCAGACTATTCAATCTTAGGGTTATTGTCAATGTAATCTTATATAAGATTATGAAGAACGAAGTGTTGACCAGTGCCTATATCTATTTATCATGTTTTGTAAGAAAAATGTCAATAAATAGAGGAAATTTTTGCACTCCATTCACACACAATCTGAACTTGGCAAATCTTCACATTTTTCAAATCTCTAACATTACACATTTTCTCTCCTTCCTTCATTTCAATGAATAGGTTGTGGGATCAGATTCGACAGTCTCAGGATGAAGATGATGAAGAGATGATGGTGACTAATGTCATTGTGGTGCAGCAGTTGTTCAATCTGCAAACCATACTTGTAACGTCCCGAACCTAAATTTACCAGTTTACGAGTCTTTCGATCGGTAAACGACATTTACATTTACCTTTTGGCTCCGTTTCGACATTTTAGGGGGCAGTAAAAGTTGACTTTTTTTTTTTGGGTCAAAATTTGTGAAAATTTCCTTCATGAAAGTTGTAGAGGACGTTAGACCGAGCGCGTGTATATGTGGTACATAAAAATCGGAATTCATATGAGAAAGATATAAGCGAAAAATGAAAGTTACTGTTTATGGTAATTTGTCTATAAATAGCCGAGTTACTGTGGTAAGTTTCCATTTCCGGAAACTTACCGAGCTCTCTCTCTTCTCTCTTCCCGATTCTCTCTTCCTCTCCGACCTCTTCACTATTTTCCGGTCATAACTCCTTCATTCGGCCACGGATTTTGACGTTTAAGATGTCGTTGGAAAGCTCTCTTCCTTCTCTTCATTTTTGGGTCCTTTTGGTAGCTTACTTTGAACTGTGGAAGGTGGAGCAACGAGAAGAAGAGGACGGTCACTGTAGCAAATTGAGGTCAACGCCGGTTTCTCTCAATTCCGACCACCACAGACGACAAACCTTAGTCCTTGGGAGTGCCTTGAGACGTAGATGATACTCCCCAGGTATTTTGCAGCGATTTGAAGCGTGGAGGAAGAATCGACGGTTTGAAGTTTGGGGTCACTATTCACAAATCGGGTTCAAACTTCTCCTTAATTGTTGAGGTACTTCTAGTCGTTTTCTGGATTTGTTGTAGTTTAGAAAGACGGTTAGAATGTTGAGTTGATGATGCTGGTAAAATTTGCCAGATATGGTGGTTGACCGGCAGCGCGTGGGGCCCAGGCACAGCCGCCTGTGGCGGCGCGTGAGGGCACGTCCGGCCGTTCCTGGTAAGTTGTTTTGATCTGTTGGATAGTATATGTTGTTACGATTATATAAATAGGTGTTTGGTGGAAATTGGAGGAGATTTGGATATTAATAGGAATTCTCAAAATTTTGGAAGGTTCGGATTTTGATTTGGGAAGATCCGACCATGGGATTCGATCCTATTTTTCGATATGTTGATGTAGTTATTGATTAGATATAACGTATGATGTTTGGGCTCGTTCCGTGTTGATTTCGAGCATCCAATGATTTATTGGTTTTAGGGTATTGAACTTATTATCGTAAATTAAATCTCGGTTCTTGAGAAACAATTATTTATTATATTGATTGTTCAGGATGACGGATATGCGAGTTTGAGAACGGGATAGTTGGATGGCCGTTGTAACCGCAAACCGTGAGTGGACATTTATTTTAAATTAATTGTGCATACAGTATATTATTATTTTCTAATTAAGGTTTAATTTATTATTTGAATTATTGAGTTTTATGATTTTATAAACTTTGGTTTATTGAGATTTATTTATGAATTACGAGGGTTAGTATTGAAATTCCTTCCTGAGGGCTTTTAGTAGATTTTCGAGATAGTTAGTTATGAGTTATTGAGTTGGGAAATGATTTCGGGAAGTGATTGATTAAGAAAATATTATGAGAATTATATTGAATTCTAATATCGATTTATATGATGATATACGAGTACGAATGATTTATCAAGTATTAGAACACGATGGAATTATCGAGATTTCTTGAGTTTTGAGTTCCGCACTTATCAGCTTTAGAGTTATATTGAGAATTCCTTCTGAAAGCATTTATTGATTTATCGAGTATGAGATTTATGCTTTCGAGTATTTATTGAGATATTGAGGTTTGAGTTATCGAGATATTCCTGAGTTATGCTTTCAATGAATTATTGAGGATTTAGTGAATTAATATCGGGTTCTTTCCGGAAGCAATTGCCTTAAAGAGATTGAATCCAGTTTATTGAGGAGGTAAATAAGTCAGCGCATGCATGCTTTACCTGGTCGGCAGTCCCCTCCAGGTAATAGTCTGGACGGCAGTCCCCTCCAGACAATATTCTGGTCGGCAGTCCCCTCCAGGTAATAGTCTAGGCGGCAGTCCCCTCCAGACAATATTCTGGTCGGCAGTCCCTTCCAGAATATTCCGGTCGGCAGTCCCCTTCCATGCTTCATTTAGTCGACAGTCCCCTCTAGATGACATGAGGTAGTTATTCGGCAGTCCCTTCTAACCATCACCTCCTCGTCCGGTCGGCAGTCCCCTCCAGGTGGCATGAGATGACTAATCGGCAGTCCCCTTTAGTCATCGTCCATTCTGAGATATGATTTGAGACGAGTAATTTAACAGGATGTTTGAAATGTGATTACGTATAGGAGGGATTGGAAATTTTAAGAGATTGTGACAGGACCTGCCCCGAATTTCACCCTGAAATCTGAGGTGGCCCTGTGGGGCCCACCTTAGGAATAGCTCTACCAAAAATTTAGCAGAGTCACCCCTAAAATGGACTACCCAAAAACCTGTAAAACACACAAACACTTGAAGCAAATCAATCTTATACTCCTGGAGCCACCCTGCTCTCAATTACCATCAACTCCACTTTCACAAAACACAAAACTCAACAATACTAAGCCCAAAGGTTATCAGAGCAATACTAATACACATAGATATATAAAGAAGAGTAAAGGATCAAGGAATCCTACAATGCGGAAGTAGTGACAATTATGCCTCATGTACCATGTACGCCCGACCTCCACTAATTCGCCTGCAAACTGGGCATTTGAAGCCGAAGGGCGTAGGGGAAAGTAATTGAAAAACACGTTAGAGTGAGTGGACAAAAATAAATAAATAAGTAAGTTGATTCAAATGAAAGTAAAGTTTTAATACTTTCCCATATTTATTCCTTTAAAAACTCGATGCATGCAATGTGGATAAAACATATTTCTCGCAACACGAAAATTGGTGAAAACATTCCAGCCCCACTGGTAAAAAGAAATCGAGCTAGCCCCGCTAGCTGAAGGTATCAGTCAAATATGGGGAAGAAGTTCTCACCATACAAATAAGGGAGCCTCCCAGGCTCGGGTCGGAGTGTCCCACACTCTGAAGCATCCTATGCTCTGCTCTACTCACCCACCAACACATAGTAAGCAGGGAGGAGTACTAATAGGCTAGCTAGCAATAAAAATGACGACCCAGGTATGGTGCTCGAAAATCAGTAAGGCTTCCCCAACATCTCACGAGAAAGTACATAATCCAACGACGTGGCCCCGCAAGCCAAAATATTCTCGAAATCATAAATAATTAGGCTAGAAATAATAGATGAATAAGATTCCCTCGAAAATCCCATTTTCGAGAACCTTCCATAAATCTCAAAATCGATGAGTGAAATTATAAATAATTCCGGAAATCACCTCGGAAACTGCTTCATCGAATTTCGATATAAATCACAAATTCAAAATCGAGCATAACAAACTTTAATTTGAAATTCCAATCGATATGGTAATGAACATTCAAATCTAATTAATATGCTCGATAACTTAAAACAATAATTTAAATCATAATTAATCTCTGAAAAATAAATCATATTCCCGAAAATAAATTATAAATCCAAATCCGAGCATAATAGATTCGTAACCGAAATTCATATGGAAACACAATGTAAAAATTATAATCTAAGGCAAAATATTATGCTCGATAAATAAAACGATATTTAAATAAATCAATAATTTCAAAATAAATGCATGCATCATTATTTAAAACAAAAGTCCACTCACTGTACTATTTAGGCTATCACGCATCCGAGTTACTTCGTCGAGCAATAGCTCGGTACATCGCCCTGTACACAATTATATTCTGTGAATAACAACTTGGCCATTTAATACGATTCCTAAAATCAAATCCTCATAATCACATCTCCACTTCTTCTCGGACTCAACCCAAATTATACAACTAATACCAATTTGCTAATTTAAAGGTTCCAAGGCAGAACCAAGAGATTTCCAACGGTCGGATTCTCGTAAATCGATAATCGAAACTCATAATTTTTGAAAATTCATAATACATTCAACACCTCACCAATCTTCATATATAAGTTCCACAACATTTATAGGATTTATTTGGGCTAAAACAGAAATTAAAAACCTACTTTACTCGCCTCCACGAGCCACCAACAGTGGCAGAGCGTGGGCCCCACGCGCCGGCGGCCACCAAACTTTGGTAGAAGCACCTACTCAACAGACCCAACAACTTTCTCAACTGAGGCAAAGTCAGAAAACGAGTAGAAGTACCTCAACAATTAAGGAGAAGGTTGAACCCGATCGGTGAATAGTAATCCAGAAATTCATCTCTTCGATTCTTCCTCCACGCTGAAAATCGTGGCTCAAGGCTAGGGGCATAATGATCCTTGAGAAAAACTGAACCTTCGACGCCGGTTTGGTGGCCAGAGATGGCCGGAATCGGAAAATGTCGGCGTTGACTCAAAACTGCTACAGTGACCGTCCTCTTCTTCTCGTTGCTGCACCTTCCACAGTTCATATTAAGCTACGAAACGAACCAGAAATGAAGAGAAGGAAGAGAGCTTTCCAACAACATCTTATACGTCAAAATCCGTCGCCGGATGGAGGAGTTATGGCCGGAAGAAGGTGAAGAGGTCAGAGAGGAAGAGAGAATCGGGGAGAGAGAAGGGAGAGGGCTCGGTAAGTTTCCGAAAATGGAAACTTACCACAGTAACTCGGCTATTTATAGAAAATTACCATGAAAAGTAACATTTTAGGCCATAACTTCCGTATACGAACTCCGATTTTTACGTACCACATATGTACGTGCTCGGTTTAACGTCCTCTACGATTTTCATGTAGGAAGTTTCCTCAAATTTTGACCCGAACGAAAAGTCATCTTTTAGGGCCCCCTAAAAGTGCTGAAACGACAGGAAAAGTGAAAGTAAAGGTCGTTTACCGTCCTAATGATTAGTAAATCGGTAAATTCAGGTTTGGGACGTTACAATCTCCCCTCCTTATAAAAATTTCGTCCTCGAAATTTCATACTATCAAAGTAAAGGTGGAACACATACACTAATCTGAAATACAACATCCTCAACGAAGGTACGCGAATCATAACAAAGTGGGGATGATATCGCATGATCGATGTGCAAGTCTGCTCATAATATGTAGAAATTAGATTCAAAATTGATCCAAAAATTGGCAGTGTAAAACTGAGAGATCAACACTTAGAAGGAACAATCCTAAAGGTGATATTTGGTCGGTCGCTATAATCTGATCAGTTCTCATAGCATTCCTAATGAATTCACCATCTTACTTCCAAACATTACCAAAAGTCCTTATCAACTAAAGAAGAAAATCATCAAAGCATTATGTTTGAAGCAACCCGAAAATTGTTTGAATATGTGAGAAGAAACACATGGTAGAATTTCGAGAATAAAGACTCAAGGTTAAATCGAAGTCGGTTACTTGAACAAATTACACTTTAAGTACCGCATAACGGAAAATCGACTCTTCCATTGATTAAGTTTTCTTTTATGACCTCAAGTCAACTACTAGCTCAGATGACGCAAGGTATCGACATCACAACCCATTCGGTCAGAATAGTAGCATTCGTAACCTCTTCAAATACGTCGCACGGTGAAGTTCCACCCCGTTCTTCAACAATATTGTGATAATATATGAATCCATACTTAATACATTTCCCTTCGTACGTGCGCTCATAGGGGTAACCCAACCGCTACTAATACGCCACAAGATAGTTACTGTTAACCAACAAGTCCAAAACAAGTAACTTCCTTAGCTACCCCAAAACAACACTTCCTCTTTTGCCTGTTTGTGCACGGATTATTGATCAAATATCATTCACATAAAGATCCCACAATTGTCAAGTATAACAAAGGTAGCTCCGAACAACCTATAAGTTCTTAATCATGTAAGTTATAGAGCCACTACACTTTCTCTGGCTACTCTGATAACTGACTGAAACATTGATCACACCTTGAAATGACATTCCAAGTCAACAAGGAAAACTCATTTGATAGTTGCCCTGCTGGCCACACTTATAGTATATCCAACTAGCTAACTAGCGTTGTCCCTTAAAAACTTCCTATAATTATAATGTGGTGGAAAACTCTTCTAAATCAAATGTGTTTCAAGGAATCTACTTATTACCAAGGTCTCTAATCAAAACTCCTAAAAGTCCTCACATGTTAGTGTTTACTTAACAATACACAACAAGTACCATGTCGTTCGAAACCCTGTGCAAAGCAAGAACCGTAATTACTCACTCTACTCCAGCCCAAAGACTCAAATCCAGGAGGAGATGCATCACACTAAAACTGTTCTTAGCTAAAGGCTACACTTCTTTAATAGTCATAGGTCTAACATCTGGTTGAATCCATGTCATTCTTGCTAGCCTCTAATGCAACAAATGAGAATTCTACGTACGATATTATAGAAAAGTTTTAAATTCTGTATGTGTCAAATCCTCTAATGGACTATGATGTATCCAACAACATTATTAATTGCTCCAAATCTGATCCAAAGTTGACCAACTTGAAAAGAAATTCAACACTTGAAATGAACAATCCTCAAGCTGGAATATGGCCAGTGACAACAATCTCATCAAAATTCACAGCATCCCCCGTTGACTCAACAGTCCTAAAAATATAGCTATGACCTCAAGCATTACCGAAACATCTTATCCACTACTAAGCAAAAATTTGCAAACACTCTTTTGCTCATAACAACCTGTAGAGAAAGTCGAATAAGAGCCCAAATGGAAAAGCTCAAAGTCGATTAATTAAACAAATAACACCTTGCGTACCACAGAAACAGAGTCTACTTCCCAAGACAGGAAAATAAGATATCGAAGAAGTTCATTATTTGATGTTACAAGAATCACTAGAAATCAGTCATGTCAAACAACGTTGAACTTGCAAGTACTAGAATATAGCCAGCTCTTCTTATTTAACTTAAGGCCAATACTGATAAACGACTATTATCCATATCGAAAAGAGGATAAAATAGCCACAAATCCGCTCCTCGATCGACACTTGACTTATAAGATTTCAGCTACAACAAAAATCCCTGACTTTCCTGTGCTAACCAAACTGGTACAAAAAACTCTTCCAAATCTTGTCACTAAGATTTAATCCAATAACATAACTTAACCATAGTAGCTCAACAATTAGTACTTAAATATCTGTTGAAACCTTGAGAGAACGTAAGTTCAATCAATTTATTACAACTCAACTCCTACCTCCTATTTAAGTCGTCTTATCTTTAGATAAGTGGTGACCGGATTTCACTCATACCAACAACTTCCTATACATTTCCAATTAAGGGTCACCAGGGTGGCAAAGCTCGCTCAATTCCTGCAAAGAAATCCATTACATATATTCGATTCAAGCAATAATCAATCCCCCAAGGTAGCTAAAACAATTCACAAGATCTTTCCTGAACAATCCTTTATATAAATCAAAGGACACCCGTCCAATATCTTGTAGCACACCAAGCGATATCCGGATCCGAACGTGATCCCACCAGAAATAATGATCCAATTTCCTCAAAGTAATCATCACTAAAGTACATCACTTAAAAAAAACAGGCTACAATACCTTCCACCCAAGATAACAAGAGTCCTGGTCAAGGCTTGACTTAAAATATTTCCAGAGCTGACTGAAAATTATTTCCTTAAAGTTATTCCACCATCCACCAATATCATATCACAACCCATCCGTCAGGCAAAACTTCTACCAAGAGTCTATCATAATTCAACCTTCCAGGCTCCATGATTCAAAACTCGAATCAGATTTCGTATCACAGAGTAATTCCGTTTGAACTTCTATGGACACCCAATAAGGTCATTCCCGCTATTCCCCAATCTTATGTGTAACTGTTTCACTCAAAAGCGGATAACCAAGGACACCCATTTGCATAATATCACATACGAAGAGTTGATTCCAACTCTCCCAATTATTTACCGACCTAAACCGTAACTCTAATATAAAACCTTAAACATTCTTCAAATTTCTCAAATTTCAAGCACATATCAACTTCAAAAGCCCACTCTTGTTCATCTCCCTACTCGTTACCATTCAAGACTTAGAAAGACAAAACTATAAATTGTGGTATCTGAAATCAATTTATGTTATTCCGAGCATAACTATGCTCATACACCCTGGTTAGATCAACGACCCAAACCGACAATTTTTTTTTTCCAAAGAATCTCATTCTACTTACAATTCTCATTTATTGTCATCACTTCCCACTTATCAACATCAGTGACCATAACCACTTGAAAACATAGCCTCTAGACATAACAGCCCAGAATATCTCTTCAATTTTCTCTGTTGTCTACCGGAGGGTGATGCGTACATGATGCCGACATAAGGTGTCCAGTTGGGATACATTCCAATCTGGATTCTCTATCAATGATTTCCAACAATGGGATTCACAAAGAATCTCCATCAAATTCCAGTAATATTCCACATGCCACTTACAGGACCGATTGTGTCAAGTAACACAATCCCCAAACTCGGTTCAAAGTCATAACCATCATTATTACTAATTCCAATTCCAACAACAATCCTGATTCTGAATCAATTATAATACTCAGAGACAGCCCAAAACAATGGACGCTCATCTCTAACAATCAAGCACAAAATCAAATTCCGGTCTCGCACCTCAAATCATGCCCCAACAAAGTTGTTGGCATCGAGGAAGAGATACCCACAACATTTCCTCAAATCGTATTTCATAGCACAATTCGAATCTGTAGAGTAGTCTCACTCTACCATCAGCAGGGAAATGTGCAAAACATGTGAACACTCCACTACACAACGAAAATCCTAGGAGGTCGGCGCACAAGAGGCATAGCACCTAAAGGAACACCATCTAGACATGTACCTTACACACTTAATGAGTACATCAACACCGAAGAGTAAATGATGGGGAACCGCTGCAGTCGGGCCATTACTCGGGAGGTACTGTGTAACATCAATCGTATAAGGTAACAGGGTAGAAACAAGTCTACAGAATCGGACAACCTAATGCTCTGATACCAAATTGACAGGACCCGCCCCGAATTTCACCCTGAAATTCGAGGTGGCCCTGTGGGGCCCACCTTAGGAATAGCTCTACCAAAAATTCGGCAGAGTCACCCCTAAAATGGACTACCCAAAAACCTGTAAAACACACAAACACTTCAAGCAAACCAATCTTTTACTCCTGGAGCCACCCTGCTCCCAATTACCATCAACTCCACTTTCACAAAACACAAAACTCAACAATACTAAGCCCAAAGGTTATCAGAGCAACACTAATACACATAGATATATAAAGAAGAGTAAAGGATCAAGGAATCCTACAATGCGGAAGTAGTGACAATTATGCCTCATATACCATGTACGCCCGACCTCCACTAATTCGCCTGCAAATTGGGCATTTGAAACCGAAGGGCCTAGGGGAAAGTAATTGAAAAACACGTTAGAGTGAGTGGACAAAAATAAATAAATAAGTAAGTTGATTCAAATGAAAGTAAAGTTTTAATACTTTCCCATATTTATTCCTTTAAAAACTTGATGCATGCAACATGGATAAAACATATTTCTCGCAACACGAAAATTCGTGAAAACATTCCAGCCCCGCTGGTAAAAAGAAATCGAGCTAGCCCCGCTAGCTGAAGGTATAAGTCAAATATGGGGAAGAAGTTCTCACCATACAAAGTGTCCCACACTCTGGAGCATCCCATGCTCTGCTCTACTCACCCACCAACACATAGTAAGCAGGGAGGAGTACTAATAGGCTAGCTAGCAATAAAAATGACGACCCAGGTATGGTGGTTTAAAACCACACGAAAACTCGAAAATCATTAAGGCTTCCCCAACATCTCACGAGAAAGTACATAATCCAACGACGTGGCCCCGCGCGCCAAAACATTTTCGAAATCATAAATAATTAGGCTAGACATAATAGATGAGTAAGATTCCCTCGAAAATCCCATTTTCGAGAACCTTCCATAAATCTCAAAATCGATGAGTGAAATTATAAATAATTCCGGAAATCACCTCGGAAACTGCTTCATCGAATTTCGATATAAATCACAAATTCAAAATCGAGCATAACAAACTTTAATTTGAAATTCCAATCGATATGGTAATGAACATTCAAATCCAATTAATATGCTCGATAACTTAAAACAATAATTTAAATCATAATTAACCTCTGAAAAATAAATCATATTCCCGAAAATAAATTATAAATCCAAATCCGAGCATAATAGATTTGTAACCGAAATTCATATGGAAACACAATGTCAAAATTATAATCCAAGGCAAAATATTATGCTCGATAAATAAAACGATATTTAAATAAATCAATAATTTTAAAATAAATGCATGCATCATTATTTAAAACAAAAGTACACTCACTGTACTATTTAGGCGATCACACATCCGAGTTCCTTCATCGAGCAATAGCTCGGTACATCGCCCTGTACACAATTATATTTTGTGAATAACAACTCGGCCATTTAATACGATTCCTAAAATCAAATCCTCATAATCACATCTCCACTTCTTCTCGGACTCAACCCAAATTATACAACTAATACCAATTTGCTAATTTAAAGGTTCCAAGGCAGAACCAAGAGATATCCAACGGTCGGATTCTTGTAAATCTATAATCGAAACTCATAATTTTTGAAAATTCATAATACATTCAAAACCTCACCAATCTTCACCAAACTTCATATATAAGTTCCACAACATTTATAGGATTTATTTGGGCTAAAACAGAAATTAGAAACCTACTTTACTCGCCTCCACGCGCCACCAACAGTGGCAGCGCGTGGGCCCCACGCGCCGGCGGCCACCACCTCCGATGGTCACCAAACTTTGCTAGAAGCACCTACTCAACAGACCCAACAACTTTCTCAACTGAGATAAAGTCAGAAAACGAGTAGAAGTACCTCAACAATTAAGGAGAAGGTTGAACCCGATCGGTGAATAGTAACCCAGAAATTCATCTCTTCGCTTCTTCCTCCACGCTGCAAATCGTGGCTCAAGGCTAGGGGCATAAAGATCCTTGACAAAAACCGAACCTTCGACGCCGGTTTGGTGGCCGGAGAATGCCGGAATCGGAAAATATCGGCGTTGACTCAAAACTGCTACAGTGACCGTCCTCTTCTTCTCGTTGCTGCACCTTCCACATTTCATATTAAGCTACAAAACTAACACAGAAATGAAGAGAAGGAAGAGAGCTTTCCAACGACATCTTATACGTGAAAATCCGTCTCCGGATGGAGGAGTTATGGCCAGAAGAAGGTGAAGAGGTCGGAGACGAAGAGAGAATCGGGGAGAGAGAAGGGAGAGGGCTCGGTAAGTATCCGAAAATGGAAACTTACCACAGTAACTCGGCTATTTATAGATAATTACCATGAACAGTAACTTCCACATTTTAGGCCATAACTTCTGCATATGAACTCCGATTTTTACGTACCACATGTGCACGCGCTCTCGATTTAGCGTCCTCTACGATTTTCATGAAGGAAGTTTTCTCAAGTTTTGACCTGAACGAAAAGTCATCTTTTCGGGCCCCCTAAAAGTACTGAAACGACAGTAAAAGTGAAAGTAAAGGTCGTTTACCGTCCTAATGATTAGTAAATCGGTAAATTCAGGTTCGGGACGTTATAGATTGCGAGATGTTCTATTTTACGGTATTATGATTGTTGCAAAGATGGTGATTAAGAGTGTTTTCAAGATTGTTACTGCATGTGGGGTTTTAGAGAATAACTTGGGAAAGCATTAAGTTTCACTTGTTCATTTGAAATTATTTATTTTTCATCCACTCACTCTAATGTTTTTCAAATGTTTTTCCCCTGGGCCCTTCAATTTCAAATGCCCAGTTTGCAGGCCAGTTTAGATTGAGGTTGAGCGTACATGGGGTTGAGGCATAGCTGTCATAGCTTCCGCATTATAAAAGTATTGGTCCTTTATCTTGTATTCTATCTTCTTGTACGTTTGTGCATTTGATTGCTCTGATAACCTATGATATTAATATTCTTAAGTTCAGAATTGTTTGTGATATGGGAGATGTTGTGGTATAGGGAGCAGGGTGGCTCCAGAAGATTAAGGGTGGATTATTTTAGAAGTGTAAGTGTCTTTCTACAGGTTTTGGGTAGTCAATTTTTAGAGGAAGTTCTGCCAAATTTTTAGTACAATTTCTTCTAAGGTGGGTCCCGCAGGGCCACTTTGGATTTCAAGGTGAAATCCAAGGTGGGTCCTGTCAATACTCGAGGGCGCAGTTCTCACTAGGGTCGTACACCAAACCAGAAGAGATTTAGGGAAGAAAGAGGCAAAAACATGATGGTCGACTACTTTATCGAACTTCCAGTGTTTAATGAATGTGAATTCCGAACACTCTATAGGATGAGTCACAATGTCTTCAAGCACATATTTGGTGACTTTTGCCGCTATGACTGATACTTTGTTAAAAAATTAGATGCTGACAAGAAAGTCGGTCTACTTCCGGATAGAATATGACATGTTCCGTACGAATGCTTGATTACGATGCTGGTGCAGATCAATGAGTAGGGTATTGTCGAATGATGAAATCTACCTCCATAGAGGCCCTTCAACGATTTACAAGAGGAATTGTTAATCTGTACTCAGCAGAATATCTTTGGGCTCCTACTGTGTTCGATCTTAGAAGACTTTTTGCCAAAGCTGAGAGAAGAGGTTTTCCAGGGGTGATTGGGAGCATCGACTGTATGCACTGGTAATGGAAGTATCACCTAATCTGTTAGGGCGGAGAATATAGTGGTCGGAAACATATCCCCACTATCATCCTTGAAGCGGTGATATCATATGATACTTGGATATGACACACATTCTTTGGAATGCCCAGCGCATGCAATGACCTCAACGTCTTGACAAAGTCCCCATTGTTTAACGAGCTTAGTGTCTGTTAAGCATCTCAGATCCAATTCCAAGTGAATTACAGAATTCACAATTTAGGCTACTATCTCACTGATGATATATATCCTAGGTGGGCGACTTTCGTGAAATCAATTTCAAGGCCAACACGACTCAAGGAAATTAGGGTTTTCAAGGCTCAAGAGGGGTATATGAAGGATGTGGAAAGGTGCTTCGGTATTTTACAATTGCGCTTGGGTATTGTTAGATAAGCTGCTCGTGGGTGGGATACAGAGGACATTCAGTACATCATGTTGACTTGTATATATTACACAACGTGATAATCGAGGATGAACAACATGAAGACAGCAGTGAGGATTTGGAGTCCAATGGAGAAGAGGAGAACAATATAAGGCCCGGGAAGGTTACGGTCTGGGAATGACCTATCGTTGATGACTTTGATCCTGGTAGTAGAGATTGTCATAATATGAAATGATTCATGGATTGATACCAAGAAATTAGATGTCAGTACACCTACTGAAACTGTTAAGAAGATTTCGCACTATAGACAAATAGGTCATTTATGGCATGCAAAAAACACTGTAAATGACTTTTTTACAGCATGCAGATAGGCGCCCTTATAGACTGCGCAATAAAATTGAACTCAATTTTTTAATTTTATGGCGCGCATTTTGTACGTCGTGAATAAGCTCTATGCACTTCGTAAATGATTATTTACGGCACACGTCGAACGTTGTAAATGAAATTTTATGACTCCGTAAATGATAAATTTACTGCTTGCTTTGCACGCCGTATATATCATTCTGATTTAAAAAATAATAATTAAAATAAAAAATTGACAATTAATTTCTATGAGGAAAACATGTGTAACAAAACTAAGAGTAGAAGAAAGATAAGAAATGGGAGAATTTTTCGAACAGTACCTGAACTAAACGTCACTGTGAATTAACGTTCCTCACTTTACACTAATTACACTTTGCTACCTGGACTATAAATCCCGACCTACTTTTGGTACACGCCATCAATAACTTGTTAGTTGGCATGCCACCTGCCATATTTTCAAGGGTAAAATTGTCTCTTCACTATCCACATTTAGAAAATCAATTTTTTTTAATAAAAAGAAAAAGAAAATTGGTGGTGCATAGATCGGTTGTTCCACCGCACAAATTGAACCTCCCTCGACGGTGTCTTCAGCACAAGCAGCTCCATCTTATCGTCCCCCAAATATTTTCACAAATTTGGTAGCTGGGTACTTGGTTGCCAAATCTTCGAGACACTGCATCAACAATCCACATTATGCAATTCCTTCTTTGTAGTAAATGGCAAAACAGAGCGAGTCAAGTTCATCCCAAGCAGAACCGAAATGTGGATAAGAATGATGAATAGAAATTCAAGAAAACCCAATTGGGGTTGATTACTTGATCCTTCCTGACAGTCTTACTTGGGTGTTAAGACTTATGAGAATGCAGAAGTGTGTGATGCCAAACAAGAACTGGGTTTGTATTTTGTGCTCTCTACCAGTGATCTTCACTTGTGACACACCAGTTGGCCACTATAACGCACGTGTTTTTTTTATATTTAGTGATCTTCACGAGTTTACATATTATTTAGTAGAGAAATTCTTAGGTGGGGGTTTCCCACCACGTGACTTTAGGGCCACACAATCAGAAGAAAGAAAATATTTCGTCTTTTTCGAAACTGCCCCTGCTCCCTAAATGTACAATACCCAAAAGACCCCATGCTGGGCAGTGATTGGTCTGCCGCACTGTCACGCCCCTGATTTTTAACACAATAAAAATCGATATATAACCCCATAATTATATATGCGTGAACGTTCAGCCATCAACACAAAATACTTAGAAACTTTTTCCCTTTTAACCCAAGTACATATTGATGCCCTGAACCCACAATTCCAATATTGACTCGCTCCACAGAATCACATAATACACGAGCTTACGAATTAAATTGTCAACAACAAAATAAAACGTAAATGCTCCTCAGAGCTCACTACAAGCGGAAGTCTTTATAATGGTAAAGTCACAAAAATTGGTTTCCTACCGTAAATGCTACAAGCATGCTACCTCAGCATCAGCCATGATTAACCTGACCTGCAGAAATAATCCCTACACTATTGGAAATGTGTACCGGGTTGCCACACAACAAACCTGGTAAGCTTTTGCAAGCTCATATGAGTAAACTCAAAACCACAAAGCAAAACACATTTCTTAAGTCACCCCAACCTAAACAATGATAAGCATACATCTCACACCTACAACCATCTGTTTCATAATCTTCCATCTCATGCTTACGTAGGTCAACTCGTGACTAAACTACATGCTCAGATTCTCAACCTAGCATCCCATTATACAAATTGAATCAAACAAGACTTCCTCAAGCAATGTTTGACGCCATTCTAACGCACTACGGCGAATTTCAAATCACACTCATTCCCTTCCCCCCCTCGGAGTTTTTTTTATCATAAACATGACATCAAGGTGAAAATAATGAATCACCTTCCTACCCTCACACAGAGCACAATCGTCACCACTATGGTCTTCAAGATAAATCAAACCATAAATCAATTAAATCAAGAAGAAAACAAGGCAATCACAATTCAAAACAAACAAACAATTCATGGTAACCCCTGCATATAATTTAGTTCAGGAGGTCACACTAAGTCAAGCAATTCAAATCATAGTAATTATCATAATCCCACACTCTGACTTCTGTAGGTAGCCCCGACCATCATAGCAGTCCTCTCGATCTTTGTTTACTTAATAACAATTCAACTCCGCTACCGAGCTGTCATCACACTGATCATCACACAGATAGCCATCATCCTACTGATCATCACACAGATAGCGATCATCCAACTAATCATCACACAGATATCGCTGATCATCATATAGATAGCGATCATCACACATATTCATCACACAGATATCGCTGGTCATCACACAGATAGCGGTCATCCAACTAATCATCACACAGATATTGCTGGTCATCACATAGATAGCGATCATCTCACAGATATCGCCAGTCATCACACAGATAGCGATCATCACATAGATTCATTGCTAGTCATCACACAGATAGAAATCATTACACAAATATCCCTACACAAGCTACACAGATATTTCTAACAAGCTTTACATGATAATCATCACAAAGATTACTGATATCATCAATTCATCACACAGATATTCCTACATAAGCTACCATATCTTAACTCTCACTTAAGACGGTCATATTAGACCCATGGTATCTTAACACATGATATCCTACAATCACAACTCAATACACAATTTCATCAGTAATCACATAGATAGCAATCATCCAACTCATCACAAAGATTCCACCAATACATATATATATATCACGCAAATATATATATATATATATATGTATATATATAATCATCCACTCAGGAATGCCACTAATACTACTATTATCACAGTTAATCCCATAACTCCAAGACAATATGGTAAACCCGTTCGTGAATGAACATCGTGAGATTACTCACCTCAGAATCCTGCTGCGTCTTCACACACTAACCAAGACAAGCTCAATTTGCTGCAATCCGCTCAACACAAGCTTGTCAAGTACCTAAACACATAAGGTCTCGACTTAGCAACAATTCACAAACGATTTAAGTCCGAAACCCCTGTTTTGAACTAAAATCCCCAAAGTGACTCCAATCTAGGCGAAACCACATCCGAGACCACCCAATGTCTCCGGAATACTTCTACGATCGATATGTCCAAACCATAAGTCGATCAGACACTCGGATCCTTACGGATCGAAGCATCAAACGGTCCGAAATCGTAAAAATCACAATATATTCATACGATCTCCAAAAATTGCATGTTATATATTAAAACGCATGTATCGACGAGTAGATGATATACAATACCAGAAACTGACCATTCCATAGCCGGAAGGCCACCATAACTCCGCCACAGTCGGCGGTGCAACCACCACTAGCCAAAACTCAAAACCACCACAATCAAGCCATCTAGAAATGTTCATCACGAAGAGTAGAGCAACTTTCATACCTGGAGCTAAGTCTGGTTCGGCCTAGATCATTCTAGATCAAGCTTGCAAGATTGGCCAATCGCTGTCGTCTAATCAAGCCCTAGATTCGTTGTGCACCGCTGACTTTCATACCTTGATCTTTCACTCCACACAAAAAATCGTCCCTCAAGGTGGATATAGGGATGATCAAGAGGAGGAGGAGATTCCAAAACCATGAAGGATCGGCCGAGACATTGCCGGAAAAGTGAACTTCCGACCAGGTCCCGAATGAGTCGACTGTAGCTGCTCCGATCTCCACTTTCCGGGGGTTTCCGTCGCCGTCGAGCACCATAGGGAGGACGGCGAGATAACGACCACCACATCTGCTTTGGTCTCGTTGCCGACAGATGTCAGGAACGGCTGGAAAACTTGGGTCGGATCACCGGGTTTGGGTCGGGTTGCGCGGAGACTGAGGAGAGAGAACAGAGAGAAGAAACTTTCTGGAAATATAAAATGGGATTTATGAAAATATTTTCGGAAATTCCTTATTTATACCAAAATGGAAACTTCTTCCAACAGCCATAACTTCTTCACACGAACTCCGATTTTCGTGTTCTACATGTCCACGAACTCGTATCGACGTGCTCTACAACTTTCGTGAAAGAAGTTTTCAGAGAATCTCAACGAATAAAAAGTCAACCATTGCGCCCCCCCCTAAATGACGCTTCCTGAATAATTATTCACCCGAAACACTTCCGCTCCATCCACGAGCCACGAAACCGTCCAATACCCACGATTTAAATTCCGGAAAATCCTTGAAAAATAAATATGAATTTTCGGGGCATCACGCGCATCATGTGGTGGTGCGGGTGACCTATGCAAGTCTTTCTCTATTTAGTAATGTTCTAAAAATCATTAGGTCATTGATAGTAAGGAGCCTGCGCCTAGACGTTTATTAGGTAGATGCATAGACGGATGTTTATTTTATTTTAACTTGATTATACAACATATAAAAATTACAATAATGAGTACTTTTATTTTACAAATAAAAATTCATGCATTTTTAGGTATTAGACATAAATAATTAAGTATTTAAAACATTTTTTAGCTTTGGCCCGCCTAAGTATTGCCCAAACTGATTGAATTCATTGAAGCGGTTAGCCACTGCCTAGCGTCTAGTTGGGGACTGGGCGGTTGTCTACCAGGAATTTTAGAATATTGTTATTTAGGCATGACAACGGAGCAATATATTGTTTCCACCCGTTGTGTCTAGGTCAGTTACTATATATTGAATATTCTATCAATTTATTTATTGTAAATGAGAAATATATGATGTATTTTATTTTTATTTTTTGAGAAGAACATGACAGAAATATATGATGTAAATAAATAGTAGTCATGAACATTTTGGAAACGCAACCAACAAAATCATCAAATATTTTAGGTGAATATGAGTTGCCACCGATTTTTTTTTTTTTTTTTGGGGTAGACAAATTATAATCTCCACTAACACTTTTATTATTCACAAAACCACCGACTACTTTTTTAAAAAGAGTGAAGCAACCACCGACAACTTTGAACGAACCAGATCAATTGAAGACTATTCAATCTTAGGGTTATTGTCAATGCAATCTTATCTAAGATTTTGGATAAGATTACGAAGAACGAAGTGTTAACAAGTGCCCATATCTATTTATCATGTTTTGTAAGAAAAATGTCAATGTACCTACATGTGCATTTGCAAGCATAATTAGCTATAATGAGCCACGCTCATTGTACTGCCAGAGGTACCAACTCCCACCAAAGGAGTGACCTACCGAAATACAGCCAGGCGGGCTACCGCCTGAGCCCCGGAACACCCCCAGATCACCGCTGACACTCCGCCATGCGCCACGCCAAGATAGCACCAGAAGCTCCAAACGCTGGGAATCGAAACACATCAGTCCCACATCGAAAACAAGAAGAAGATCAACCTTCTCCTCACCCATAAAAGGTTATCTCCTCTCTCCTCATTAATTAAGCATTTACTACTCATTTATTGTCATGCTGCCTATATGCATTGACCGACTTAGGCATCGGAGAAGTGAAGACCGCCCAACGCTGTCTCCCTCTGACGCCCTGTCTCTGGTGTGACAGCTAGCGAAGGCCATCAAGTCCTCAGAGTAGCGGTCCGCCCACCGGACCCGAGTTAAACGAAAGATCGGATACCGCCGGACTTTGAGCATTAACATTGGCGCCGTCTGTGGGAAGCCTTGAACAAAAAGTCATCCCACCACAATCACCATGACTAACGATAGCGGGGGAAACGCTGATGAGCAGGTAGACCAGTCAGCCATTCCTCAACCCACCAACCCTGCTGTAAGCATCAACTGCGCACTATTCAGCACCCCGGTAAACCCCGGCGGTGAGACAAACCCAAGTAGAAGCCGCCCACCAGGCCAAGACCTCACCTCTCTATATGAGCTGGCACTGGCGGATCTTCACAAGGCAAATAGAGAGCGTGAACAAGAGCGCAAAGAAAAAGCCAAGGCCCAAAAGCAAGTGGCCACGCTGGTGTCACGTTTTGATGAACTAAAAAGAGCCCTGGAGGCAACTGCCAACCCGGTACGAAGCGAACAATCACTGAGCACCAGGCACAGCCGGCCTAGTACCGGCGCATTGGTACCAGCACCAGTCATGCATATGCAGGTCCCGTTGAACCCATTAGAGCTATTGGGAATGGGGCCCCCTCGAGTGCCCTAGGTAATGTTGGAACAGGAGGCAGAATCATCGCTGGACACCCACCACTCGAGGGCTAGGGCAAGAACCGAGGGAAACCCACCTGCCCCAGGCGAGGGTCAGTCCCACGGAATGCCCGACCAGGCCCCACTAGCTACGCAACCGCTCAAATACTGGAAAGGATGCAGCAGTTGGAACAAAGGTTAATCCGGGCGGAATCAGGCGCCCAACGCCAATTTCAAATAAGCTATTCGCGTCCAGGCCAGGACCATTCACCGCTGCGATCCTGCAGGCTGTCAGGCCGGCGTACCAAAGACTCCAAAAATGTCACATTATAGCGGTAAGACTGATCCCTTCGTCCATATGGACACCTTCAAGAAGGTCACCAACAACAAGGGATTTGATGCCGCCACCCTGTGCCACTTGTTCAGCGAAATGCTGGACAATGAGGCAATGAACTGGTTCTTCGAGTGCCTGCTGGGATCCATTGACTCATTCCAGGCGTTATCACACGCTTTCCTTTCTCGGTTCATCCTACTATCCGCCGGACACCACAATACAAGCCAGCTGTTCAACGTCAAGCAGGGTATGGAAGAAACACTAAAGGCATTAGTCACAAGGTGGCGGGCGGCAACATCTCAATGTCGTGATCTTGATAAAACAATGGCTTCGGCGGCTTTCAAGCAGGGACTCCTCAAGGGGCCATTCCTCTATCACCTCAACTACAATCATCCAAATGCGGTGTACGATCACCTCATGAGTGAAGCGGTCATTCATGCCTAAACAGAATTCATCACATATGGAGAAACCCCACCGCCACCAGCAACACCAACAAAATCAGCACAGCCCTCCTCCAGTCATCAAGAGACCGCTAGCAAAACTCCAGTCACACCGCCAACTGACAAGAAGAGGGAGTGGCAACAGGGCCATTACCAGAAGAAGCGGCAGAAGGACCAACACTACAAGGGAAACCGCCCATCCCATGGGGACAACCGCAACAAACAAACGGAGTCCTCTCAGCGGTATGTAGTATTTACAGTCCTCACAACCTCGTATGAGGAAATATACAATCAGTGCAAGGATCAGTGCAAGGGACTCCTCAAGGAAGATACCCAAAAATGGGCAAACCAAGAAACACTGGCAAGTGGTGCAAATACCACAAGGACAGCGGTCACAATACCAACAGCTGCAATACTCTCAAAACGGCCATTGAGACCATGTACCGAGATGGCAAGATGGAGCAATTCAAGGTTCACCAACCGCCACCTGTGATCGCCAACATCGAGCCCTTGGGCCGCATCAACACCATCGACGACGGGGCTCCAATCACCAACATGTCTCACAGGGCAAGAAAGCGTTATGCACGAGCTAATCACCCAAAGGAAGTCTGCAACATTCGTTACAAAAGATCCGCAAAACTCCCAAAGTCTGGTTGGGAGCCCATTACCTTCTCAGAGGAGGAGGAACGCCGAGTACATCTACCCCATGACGACCCATTCTTGATAGACGCCATTCTCAACAAATGGTCAGTGGGAAGAATCCTGGTGGATAGGGGGTCCGTTATCAATGTCATATTCAGCGGTTGTTACAACAACCTCAAGCGGAATAGAAAACTACTCCAAGATCATGAGCCACTGCTTAGCTTCTTCGGTGACGTCACGCAACTGCTGGGATCTGGCTATATGCGGCTAGTTATCGGCGCTAGTCCATGTATGGCGGAGGTACATACAGAGTTCATAATTGTCAATTGTTTCAGCTCATATAACGCCATCATTAGCCGGCCAGCACTCAACAAGCTCAAGTGCATCATCGCCGGGTACATGCTTCTCATGAAGTTCCCCACACTCAATGGCACAAGCTGTGTCAAGGGAAGTCAGCAGTTGGCACGAGAATGCTATTAAACTACTATAGCACGATCAACACGCCGCCATGAGATCCTTGCTGTGGGCAGTCGGGCACCACCACCAAATATCTTTGAGGATCCTAGGGATGACGAGAAGAAGTATGTAAAGAAGGAGCTAGTCAATCCAGAAACGTTATTACAGGTTGTCAGCATCTCTGACGAGCACCCTGAGCGGACAGTCCGCATATGCGCTTAATTAGACATAGAGGTGGCGGCGGAACTCACTCAGTTCCTACGTGACAATCCTGCGGTCTTTGCCTGGTCATATGTAGACATGCCAGGTATCTCTCCTGAAATCATCACGCACAAGTTGAGCATCAAACCATCCTTCTATCCTATCAAACAGAAGCGGAGAGCTTTCGACGAAGAGAAATACCATGCAATAGGAGATGAAGTTGCCAAGCTCCAGGGCATTGGGTTCATCCGCCAAGTCATCTATCCTCAGTGGATTTCCAACCTGGTTATGGTCAAGAAGCCTAGCGACAAGTGGCGGATGTGTGTCGACTTCAAAAATCTTAACAAGGCATGCCTAAAAGATAGTTTCCCACTACCCTGCATTGATCAATTGGTTGATGCAACAGCTGGACATGAGCTCCTCAACATGATGGATGCTTTCTCCTGCTATAATCAGATCAAGATGCATCCCGGCGACCAGGAGTGCACCACCTTCACCACCGACAAAGGCCTATATCGCTACAATGTTATGCCTTTCGGTCTGAAGAACGCAAGCGCAACCTATCAGCGACTGATGAACGCCATGTTCGCAGAACATCTGAGCAAGATAATCGAGGTCTACGTGGACGACATGTTGGTCAAGAGCGTAAATGCCAGCGGACATGTGGCAAACCTCAAAATCATAGTAACCATCCTCTTGGCCTCTGGTATGCGCCTCAACCCAGAAAAATGTTTCTTTGGCGTCACCGCCAGCAAATTTCTGGGTTATATCGTCAGTGAATGAGGCATCGAAGCTAACCCTGACAAGGTGCAAGCCATCCTCGACCTAAAGGACCCAGAATGGAAGGTGCATGTCCAAAGCCTCCAGAGCAAGCTAATCGCCCTGTCTCGATTCATCTCCAGACTCACTGACAGGTGCGCCCCATTTTTCAAAGTCCTTAAAACGACTCACAAGAAAGTCATCAATTGGAACACGGAGTGCCAGGCGGCGTTCCAAGGCTTGAAAGAGTACCTGGCGGCAGTTCCACTCCTTTCCATTCCTGTGCAAGGAGAAACACTATACATATACCTAGCGGTATCACAATCATCGGTGAGCTGCGCCATCGTCCAGCTGGAGAACCAGGATGAGCTCCCAGTGTTCTATGCCAGCAGAGGCATGAACAGAGCTGAAACAAGGTATCCTCCCTTAGACCAACTTGCTCTCACACTCATCGTTGCCACCAGACGCCTCCGCTAGTACTTCCAAGCCCACACAATCCATGTGTTAACCAATTAACCGCTGAGACAAGTAATGCAGAACCCTGAACATTCGGGGCGCTTCAGCAAGTGGGCCATTGAGCTCAGTGAATTTGACATTGATTACAAACCAAGAACCGCCATGAAGGGCCAGGCGGTGGCAGATTTCTTTGCTGAACTCACCGAGCGTCAGCTCGAGTCCAAAATCGAAGCACAACCAGGAACGGAGATGGTGATATCTGAGGAGCCGTCTCCCCGGCAGTCAGACTGGAACCTGCATGTGGACGGCTCCTCTTGTGCCAAGGCCAGCGGCGCCGGAATCATCTTAATAGGACCTGGGGGGCTGAACGCGGAATACACGTTGAAATTCAACTTCAAGGCTTCCAACAACATGGCGGAGTATGAAGCACTCATTGTTGGCCTACTCCTAGCCATCGATTCAGGGGCTGACAGTGTCAACATCTTCAGCGACTCTCAGTTAATCGTTAACCAGGTCAACGACAGCTTTCAGGCTAAGGACCAACAGTTAGCTGCATACTTAGGGTAAGTCAGGACACTACCCAAAAAATTCAAATTTCACACCAGCACACAAATCCCCAGGGAAAAGAACGCCAAGGCTGATTCACTAGCAAGACTGGCAACCGCCTAGACACATCAAAGTCCAGCGGACACAAGATTAGAGTGTCTCGACAAGCCAAGTATCACAAAAATCCTGGCGGAGATCTTCAAAATTGAGGTCAATCCTAGCTGGATGGACGAGATTATTGAGTACAAGCGCAACGGGACATTGCCAAAGGACAAAGTCAAGGCGCGACAGCTCAAGCGGAGAGCAACCTGCTACAACATCCAGAATGACAAACTTTACCTCCAGGGATTCACTCACCCCAACCTCCGTTGTCTAACCCCAGAGGAGGGAAAGGTTGTGCTAGCAACGATACACGGCGGAGAATGTGGAAACCACTCGGGCGCCAGATCCTTGGCCAATCTCACAATGCGACAAGGCTACTTTTGGCCTACACTAGGTGATGACGCCCGGAGGGTATCGAGATCTTGTCACAAATGCCAACAATATGCTGATCTCCCACATGCACCGGCGGAACCACTGTCGGTCATCATCGGTCCATGGATTCACTCAACGTGGGGCCTGGACTTGATGGGAAAATTCCAAACTGCAAAAGGCCAGTTGAAATACATCATTGTTGCTATCGACTACAACAGCAAGTGGATAGAGGCGGAGCCCCTGACGACAATAACTACCTCCAAGGTAATTCACTTCCTCTGGAAGAACATCTACTGCCACTACGGTGTCCCGCATACAATCATCACAGACAACGGCACACAGTTTAAAAACAAGGAACTCATCTCTTTCACCGCCAACCTGGGTACCAAGATGCGTTTTGCATCTGTCGCTCACCCCCAAACCAACGGCCAGGTCGAAGCACCAAACAAGATAATCAAGAAGCTGCTAAAAAAGAAACTCGACAAGGCCAAGGGTTTGTAGGCGAAGAATCTCCCGGAAGTTCTATGGACCATCAGGACGACCCCAACTTCCGCCATTGGTGAAACTCCTTTTTGTATGATGTTCGGAACTGAGGCTGTCCTGCCTATCGAGGTAACTCAACCTACCGCAAGGGTTGAAGGCTACTGCCCAGAGACTAACAGCGACGACGTCAACCTTGACAAGGACCTCCTAGAGGAAAAACGACAAAAGGCCCATCTGCACAACCTGCAAAACAAGCAGCAGGTATCGCGTTTCTACAACGCCAGGGTTAAAGCCCGGAACCTCCAACTAGGGGACTGGGTAATGAAGGAAGTCATTCCACCGCCAACAAAACTCCGCCCAACTTGGGAAGGTCCGTACAAAATTGTAGAAGTCGTTAGCCCAGGCACCTTCTACTTAATGGACAAGGATGGCGTCACAATGACCCACCCTTGGAATACCGAACACTTTCAGTATTACTACAAATAGTCATGCCGCTACCCAAGAGCATCTTGACTTAGCAAAATTTTTGTTCAATATTTAGCTAAGGGAAGCTACCCAACGGGTACTACCCCACTTTTGTAAACGCTGATCAGTCAGCTATCAATGAAACTAGGAATTATTCAAACCATTGTTACCAAGTCTAGCACTGGGGGCAACTGGCAACGCCAACAATAGTCAGCGGACCGCGTCTGCTAACCAATCTTAATTCCTTTAATGTTTCATTGATTGGCAAAAGCAAAACTCTTAGTCGAAACTCTAGCGGTACAGACATATCATGACAAACACCAAATTTTGAAATTTCATATATATAGGGCTGGGACTCCCCACCCAAAATAGTTCTTTACATAAAAAAATTACGCCTCAGCGGCTATAAAAAAAAAAAAAAAGAGAAAACTTCATCTTTCAAGGGTTGGCTGGGTTGGCTCGGCCGCCATCAGCATCTCCACCTTCAGCATGCGGCGGCGGATGTAGGCGGCTTGTTTGGTCAGACCCTCGGGCAGTGGGACTTGGAGTCTTTATTGTACCATCCACCCGAGAATGGGCCGCCAAGAACCCAGCACGGGACACCTCCGACTGGGTAGGAGGAGGAGTCCGCTGGGAGTCATCTGCCAGGTGTGCGCCACTTTCCCCACTACCTGAGCAGGCACCATCAACCTGAGCTGGGGCCGTACCCTTCGCCGGCGGAGCATCCTTAGCTGGCGGCACGACGGGCATGGACGCCTTCGCCCAATCAATGATGCCTTTCTGCTTTAGCATCTCCACATTGGCAAGGGCACCAGCCTTCGCCGCCTCAGTCAGCGCCTTCTTATATTCCGCCGACTGCTTGAATGCCTCCACAACGGCGGCCACAACACGACTTCCCTCAGTCCCCAGGCGAGCGACTTCACCTTCCAACCTTTTAAGCTCGGCCAGTCTGGCAGCAGACTCTCGCTAAAGGATCTCAACCTTCTTATCTTTGGCGGCCACCCGATCTTGCAGCAGGGACATATCTTGCTCCAGCTTGGAGACTTGATTGTTCCGCTCCAGGTCCCGCTCAATGGCGAAGGCCAACTTGCCACGGGCATCAGCTGCATCACAGTCAGCCTTTGTCAGGAGCCGCTCCACGTCTGCCAACCTGTTCTGGGCCTCCCCTAGCTCCCTTTAAAGACCCGTCACCTCCTCCCTGAGCTCCGCTCGACCCGAGGCTGTTTCGACGCCGCTAGGAACATCTCGTGTAGTCCAACAGAGAGATGCCCAAAGGCTGTGCTGAAGGGCGATTGGTCAACGGCCGTTGAGCGTACAATCCCCTCCAGGCCGCTGAACTCAAGTCGCTCGCAGAGGTGGTAAAGAAACTCCCGCTGACCGTCATTTAAGAACTCGGCGTACGGGGTAAAAGAGTCTAGGTCGCTCGCAGTCACCTCTCCCTTCACGTCTGCAGAAGCCTTGGGCGGGGCCTGTCATGCCCTCTTCTGCTGGCGGGCCCTAATAGTTTCCACATCATCCTCATCTTCCCCGCCAGAGTCATTTTGACGGCGTTTTCTCTGAAGCACCCGTGTGCTTCTAGAGGGAGCATGCCTCGATCCCCTCAGCGGCGGCTCCAACCCCGCAATGGTGACGGTCTCCGCCGGCCGCACCGTTTTCTCCTTATGTACCCCGCGCCGGGTGGCAGGCGCCCTCTCTTTCAGTGGCACGGCCTCACTAGCCACACCAGTCCCCACCTGAACGACGGGCGAGCCGTCGCTACCAAGGTGCGAGTGGTGCGGCATATGTAGCACCACGAGAACCTCGGACTGACTTAGATCCAGTGTTTCCGGATCAACGACCGTCTGCTAAGCCGCCAGCCCAGAGGCAAACATACTTGCCAAAAAATCGTCAATCTCGGCATGATCCATGGCTTTAGCAAAGGTGTCCCGGCTCGCTTTATTACCCGGCGGAGTTTCTATATAAAAAAAAAAACAATGACTTAGCCTGGGACAAACTTAACTAAGGCGTGCTGTGGCGGAAACTGCTTACCAATGGCGCGAGTCAATTGTTGATCAACCAACAACTCCCAACCAGTTAGAAGGCAAAGATCCAGAAGATTGCGATTCCGCCAACAGCCTCTGATACGTGCCACGCGACACTCTTCTTCACGAGTAAGGTTATAGCGCAGGCCCGCTACACAAAAAAAAAACAAGTGAAGTAACCGTTAGTACAAAACTACAGCGACTCACAATAAAAATCACCAACTTTGGTCAGCGGAGACAGACACAACCTCAGATAGGCTGAAACTCCGACTTAATCCTAAACGATAGTTCCCCCTCATTGGATCCCGCTTGGTACTCCCACCCCGCGGTAGCAACACAGAAGGTACCCCGCCAATAGGACATGGAATCCTTCAGGTTCTCAACGAGCTTGGGAGCCCCTTGGCGGCGACTCAAGTTCACCTGCCCTCGGCAACCTCGGCGCTTCACATACATTAGCTCGTAGAAGTATAACACCTCCACCACAGTTGGCCCCTCACAACCGGACAAGTGCCATAACGAGTTCAGCGCCATCATCAACCACAACATGTTGGGACAAATCTGCCCAAAGGTGAGGCCAAACTCTCATACCGGAATCTGGAGATTTGATAACAGTGGAAACGACACTCCTTGGCGGAAGATTGCCTCGTGCACGGCCACTGGCAGAATCGAGGCCTTTTCATTAGATGTCGGCGGGCGCAACTTCACTACACCTGGCAACCGAAATACCCGCTTCAACAGGTTGACGGCAGCAACGGTCATCGGCCCTCCCGCTTCGTCTACAGGTGTGCCGTCACGGAGCACCCACGCTGACCCAGTATCCTCCCCTTCAAATTCTCCCCCGTCAGTGGAGCCGCTAGCAGCACTGTTACTCGCCAACCGCTCCTCACGCCTATTTCGGGCAGCGACAGCCTCTCCAGCCCTAGAACTCTCTGAATGGGAAGCACGGACCATACTTACTTTCCAGGGTATGGTTTGTAGCGGCTCGATCTCTAGCGGTTCTGGCAGTGAGGTTCCTGCACGGGCAGACGGACGCAACGAGTCAATAAAAATTTTATCCGCCACGCTGAACGAAGCGTCAGACCCAGAATCCTCACTGCTTGAAATTTCTATGACGTTAGCCATCCCAAACCCTAAAACCCAAATCAGTCAGTTCACACAAAATCTAACGCATCCCTATGACAGTTGCATCAAAGAACATCAAGAAACAATTACCCAGAAATCCCAAAACAAGAACAAAACACACACTCAACCCAGATTCGACCATCTAGCAAATCCCTAAACACCACCCCTCTGCCAAACACCATAAACCTACCCCAAAACCTCACTTTACACCTTCAGAACACATCGGGGAAGAACAGGTCACACAAAAAAGAAACACAAAACCCAGAAACTGGCCATAGCAAAGATCCAATGAAACAGGGATGAGGTTCACGATACCAACCTCAAAGATGAAATCTCAGGTGAGATCGTCAACACTTGTCTTCGGTGCAGGATATCATCGTCCTTCCAGGTGTGATAACTCCACGAAATCGACGCAGCCTTCTTCTCGAATCTCAGACGAACAGAGCTTGAAGATGACGAGTACAGTTTGAAGCTTTAGCAAAGTGTCAAATCTCGCTAAGTTCCCCCCTTTTATGTCAACGTCAAACAATTCTCCGCCGTCCACTGAAATACGACATCACGTACCAGCCGTACACGTGTCCCACGTGTCCCCCCTTTTTGTACACGCGTCGCCTCGGTTACAAAATCCATAATTACTCGCATTAATGGCAAGTAAACGGCTAGGCTGAGGAGACACGCCCCCACACGCTAACCCTCTATAAGTTTGCCACGTGTCGACCACCATCAGACGAAGAGTCTAAATGGAAGTAACCACTTGGGAAGAAACCGCCAATCGTCGAAGTCTCCGCTGAGCAAAACTTCGCTAGCGGAACTTCTCACTTGCCACCTCCCAAGTGATGAGGTCTCCGCTGAGCGAAACCTCGCTAGCGGAACTTCTCACTTGTCACCTTCCAAGTGACGAAGCCTCCGATGAGCGAAACTTCTCACTTGTCACATTCCAAGTGACGAAGTCTCCGCTGAGTGAAACTTCGCTAGCGGAACTTCTCACTTGTCACCTTCCAAGTGACGAAGTCTCTGCTGAGCGAAACTCTGCTAGAGGAACTTCTCCCTTGCCATCGTCCAAGCGACGAAGTCTCCGCTAGCGGAACTTCCACTCGTCAACTTGCAAGAAAGGCAGCCTCCGCTACACGCAACACAGCTGGAAGAACCCCCTTTCCATCTTGCAAACCGTGTAATTTGCTGAGCGCAACACCACTCAATAAAATACCACCAGGCACATCTACGCGACGCTGCTTCCTACTACGACCAGCGGGGGGATATCCGCCAGCGGCGAATCCCAAGGCCACGCCTCACTCTGACAACGACTGCCAAGCGACGTTACGATCGGATCGTCCCTACGGGACACGGGGACTTGTCAACAGTCTACGACGGCCCTGATCAGGTACGTTAACCCCCCGTCACTTGGGTACTAAAGATTGGGCTCGCTACCCAACACCCTCTGCTCCGTGTAGCTCCCTCTCAACAAACAATTTACCGACCACCCAGAGGTCCGTCTTGGCTAGGGAGTGGGGGACTCCCTGGCGGGCCTAGCAGGGGCCCACTCGAAAGGGTATAAAGCATTCGCTCAGTAAATCCATGGTTGACAACGCACTGACGCTAATTATGCTTTTGCAAGTCTAGTGGAGGTAACGCTTCACACCGCCGATCAACTCCCCAACCAAGATTGCCCTCCTTGACTAGGGACTTGTACCTGCATGTGCATTTGCAAGCATAATTAGCTATAATGAGCCACACTCATTGTACCGCCAGAGGTACCAACTCCCACCCCAAAGGAGTGACCTACCGAAACACAGCCAGGCGGGCTACCGCCTGAGCCCCGGATCTCCCCCAGATCACCGATGAAGGGCCGCCAGGCGCCACGCCAAGATAGCACCAGAAGCTCCAAACACTGGGAATCGAAGCACATCAATCCCACATCGAAAACTAGAAGAAGATCAACCTTCTCCTCACCTATAAAAGGTTCTCTCCTCTCTCCTCATTAATTACGCATTTACTACTCATTTATTGTCATGCTGCCTATATGCATTGACTGACTTAGGCATCGGAGAAGTGAAGACCGCCCAACGCGGTCTCCCTCTGACGCCCTGTCTCTCGTGTGACAGCTAGGGAAGGCCATCAAGTCCTCAGAGTAGCGGTCCGCCCACCGGACCAGCGTTAAACGAAGGAACGGCTACCGCCGGACTTTGAGCATTAACAGTCAATAAATAGAGGAAATTTATGCACTCCATTCACACACAATCTGAACTTAGCAAATCTTCACATTTTTCAAATCTCTAGCATTACACATGTTTCTTTCCCTCATTTCAATGAATAGGAAGGATGTGGAAAAGATACTTTGGTATTTTACAGTCGCGCTTTGGTATTGTTAAAGGAGCTGCTTGTGGTGGGATAGAGAAAACCTTCGGTACATCATGTTGACTTGTATATATTACACAACATGATAATCGCGGATAAACGACATGAAGACATTGATGAGGATTTGGAGTCTGATGAAGAAGAGGAGAACAATATGAAGCCCAAGAAGGCTACGTTTTGGGAAGGACCTATCAGTGATGACTTTGATCCTGTTAGTAGATATGGTCATAATATGGACGAATTCGTGGATCGATACCCAGAAATTAGATGTCAGTACATCACTCAAACCTTCAGGAAGATCTCTACTACAGGAAAATAGGTTATTTACGGTGTGCAAAAAAACACTGTAAATGACTTTTCACGGCATGCAGACAGGAGCTCTTATAGACTGCACCGTAAAATTGAACTTAATTTTTCAATTTTACTGCACACATTTTGCACGTCGTGAATAAGCTATATGCACGTTGTAAATGATAATATACGGCACATGTTGAACGCCGTAAATAAAAATTTACGATGTGCATTGCACATTGTAAAGAAAAATAATTAAAATAAAAAACATGGCAATTAATTTCTGCCGGGAAAACATGTGTAACAAAAGTAAGTGTAGAAGAGAGATAAGAACACTTGACTGAAAGTTAATAAATCACTTCAGTTATTATATAATAACAATACCTATCGATCCTAATCTACATAAAACTGCATTCTAGCTTTCAATATATACATTGATAACATTCATTCTTTCATCCAGAATTGCCAATCCTCAAAATGACTCCCAAATAGGGATCAAGCTGCAATTACAGAAATGTATAAGAAAAGGTGAAAGTTCATATGTTGAAGACCGGCAACTAATAATATCAGACAGCCATTTGCAAAAGAAAAAAAAAAAAGACAGCAAAAATATGAAAGATCAAAGGACAACGGTATTTTCTAAAGGTGAAATATAAACTAGTAATCATGCTGCTAAAAATTATAATCTTGGTTAAATTATAAATTTCACTCTAAACTAATTCTAAAACAGTCGTGAAATAGAAATTAGTAATTTCCTTGTTAGCAATGTTGTTGGAGAGCCAATCTAGGCCTTCGTATAGACCCTCTCCAGAGGTTGCAAATGTACGTGTTCTGGATGTACCTTTAAAGATAAATGACTCATATTAGACTAATGAAGATTGAATGAATACAAAAATGGAGTGGCATGAAGCCACTGGCTGATTGATTTGCATTCATTTCTATAATCTACAAGTCTTTCATCTCTCCATAACTTAAACCTCATATACTAGAGCTTGGAATCTATTTACTGCAAGGATAAAAAACATGTCTGTAAATGTGCTCTTGCAAGATGAGAACAAACCTCATTCAACATCCTGTGCAATTCATCCCTTGACTCAACAACACGGTCTCTGTCATTGTTGTATACAACAAAGATAAGACCCTGTGTATTCTAGAAGTAGTGCCTCCACAAAGGTCAGATCTGAAAGGAAGAAAATGGGTATCTTAAATATGTCAAGCCTATTTGATACAAGAAAGTACGGCAAACTTTCAGAAATAAGCCACCATAAACTTCATTTCATAACTTCATGTGGCTCTTTAATAATCACCAACTTCATACCTTGTCCTAACCCCCGACATTCCAGACTAAAGCTGATGTTATTGTATTCCACGGTCTCAATATTGAATCCTGTCAATCAATAAATTTTTTTATTAATACTGAAATTCACATTTGCAATAATGTTAAAAGCATCACTACCTAATCAACTTCATTGAGGAACATCAGAATCATTGAAGTTTACAAGGCAACCAAGAATCCAACTTAAGCACTTTCAGCACATTTGCAAGTGGGAAGAAGTGAATGAACAGGACAATTAATCTATTGTGGTACTTAGACCCGGCTAACAATTTTACAGTGGATTTCACCTTCTTTTACTATTTTCCAGAACCTAGAATCTTAAGTAGCTTAGCAACATATCAGATGGAATATGTAGTTATTTGATGCATTCAATCAAAACTGAACAGAAAGAGAAGCAGAAATTGACCTCATTAGTAGTGAGAACCAAAGTGGCATGTATGTCGCTCCTGCCACTCTGTCAAATCTTTCCTAGCTAACACCTCTGTAACATGTAAATTTAAAAGAAAAGAATCAAATCAAACTGATATATAAATCCAAATTGACCAAATAACATATACATACGAAAATCTAGAACTGAAGAAATTTAAATTCGACAAATCAAACTTCCAGATACTAAGCTCGGATATCACGAAATCTTCCCTTATAAATTGAATTGAACGAATGTTGGGATCAAATTCAAAAAATTTCAAAACGAAAAAATCAAATTGAAACCCTAAATTACTGACCGAACTGAGCTGCGAGGAGCAAAGTGCAGAGTGTCTTGTTGTTAAGCTGTGACGACTTGCAATTTTCTGTAAAATAAGTTAGCAAACTAAATTTCTTAAAGTTTAATGGTTTTGCTAAACTAGTTGTTATCCTTTATTTAAACATATGTTTTTGGTTATATGTATGTATATATATAAAAAAAAAATATATATATATATACAACCCTTATTGGGTGCGGACGTCCGCACTTTTTGCTTCGGTGCGGATTTCCAGTTTTTCCCTACTTTCCGATTATATTTTCACATCTTAGCCGTTCAGTTTTTAGGTCCTAATGTATAGATCACTTCTGCAAATTTTCAGCTAATTTGATGATCGTTAAGGCATCCAAAAGTGCAATTTACCATTATAAACACGAACGGTTCCGGTTCGACAGATTCGGTTCGTCCATGTAAATTCGTTCAGTTTGGATACTTTAACGATCATCAATTTGGCTGAAATTTTGTAGAGATGATCTATACATTAGGAACTAAATATTGAACGGTTAAGATGTGAAAATATGATCGGAAAGTGGGAAAAAATGGGAAATCCGTATCTTTTTGCTTTGGTGCGGATATCCGCACTTGAGCAAATATATATATATATATATATATATATATATATATATATGCTGAAATATAAGAGTTGATTTTTCTTATTTGTTTTTGGGTTTATGTAAGGAAGTTGTAGCCCAAGTATTTGACCAAAAACCCAAACCCAATTGGCTTAACAAGACAATTTCACAACCAAACTAGATCAACACTGATCCTAAACCCAAAGCGTTGTGTTCTTCACCTTCAGATTCTCTTCAATCTGAATACAAAGCTACCGCCTTAGAAAAGCATAAAAGACATAACTACCGCCATGGGCAAGGAGGAGGTGTCAACAACCTTGGAAATCAAGCTTAAAAATTGGTAATTCCCCAAAGCTATGAAGCTAGAGCTAGAACCCTAGAATCAGGAGCTGAAACTCTAGAAATCTGGAGGTGGCAAGTCTAGTAACTATATGTGTAAGATTTCAATTAGAATATCCAATTTTACTTCTGTTAGACCTATCTTGCTTTCTACGTTTTCACCTCCTTTCCAGACACTATAAATAGGCTGAACATCAAACTTGGGGAGCATCTATGTTTGTATTGGATGTTTGTTTACATGATTTTATATAGATATGTTCTCTATTTCTGCTTGTTTGGAATTGTTGAATATTGAATACACTTATATATTCAAAGTATAAGAATATATGATGAATTGATGCATCAGTAAGACATTAAGTATAAGGGTGGTGATGGTAATGTGAGTATGCTATCGGAATAAGTGTACATACCAGCAGTTACTTGCACT
>LYNE01000675.1:74363-87061 GCA_001662545.1 Rosa x damascena
AAAAAAAAAAAAAAAAAAAAAAAAAAAAAAAAAAAAAAAAAAAAAAAAACTGATGGGCAGGATGAAGTGCAATCTGTCAAAAGTTCTACAATTAGTGTGGCAAAGTTTCGGGCTCAGATGAAAAATCACAATGTAACTGAGTTTGGGGATTTAGGTATGTCATCATGACTGCTATACAAAACTGAAGAAAGATATAAGAATATCACCTAAACTAAAGGAGATCCAAAACCTCTCATATCTGATTAAGCAAAGTTGATTCAAGATACCATTCCCAGTGACATAAAGCATTTTGTAGAGTGATGATATGACTAAAATGAAAATGAAATCAAAGCGTCAATAATTTCAAAATTATCAAACAACTCAAGTCAAAACCATGATTAGCAAGAAAGCCATACAAAAATCAAATTAAGATGAACGAATTTAAAGCTCCTAGTCCACCTAATTGCTGAGAAATTCATCTTTTAGCAGAGAGCGATGGATTGAAATACACCAAATAATTTTAGTTGGATTGAAATACACCAAATAATTTTAGTTAGAATCTTACTAGGTGTTTGAGCCCAAAAGTAATTTTGGCGAAATCCTTTAGTGGGTCTGAGCTAGTGGGTCGATACCTGCGGCCCAAAAATGAGACTACACGGGTTTGGGTTGTGATGTTGCTCATCCCGTGTTTCATAAGGAGATATCATCCTTAATTGCATGAAGATATGAGCGCTCGTGGAGGCGTGAAGATATATTTGCAATTAATACGTGCGTATCCTACTGCTCGCATCCAGCGATTACATCTAGGATTCTAAAGAGGCAATTAATCTTTACCTATATTCTAGCGACGCCAGAAGTGGATAGTTATCACCCACAATTATATCAATACTATTAAGAGTTTTGATTTGATTCAAGGCCAATAACTGTGGCCCAAAATATAGTATTTCATTCTTATTAGGAAAGTGAGTCCACAGTAGCCTATATATAGAGGCTAAAAACGATACAGAAAGCCCTCTCTTTTTCAGCAATCAATCCTAGCGATTACAAAGCCTCCCCGGAGCAAACCCTCAACCTCGTTGAAACCCGGTGACCGCCCGCCAGTCCTAGTCTCCTCGCGAGCCGACTGTCAGCCTCACCAGATCAACCCGGCGACCGTACTTCCAGTCCCAGTCTCCCCAGGAGCCGACTGCGAGCACAACCGCCACTGTTACTTCTAGCGAAGCAAGGGTAACGCCCTCGCAACCCAGCGAAGCTAGAGTCATGCTTTAGCAAACCCGTGCTTCTCTCAACTTCCCAGTGATTGCTCTGCTTAGTCTACAACACTAAGTATCGATTCGGTGAACGCAAAGAGATCACAACCAAAGCCCTTACCCGCGTAAGGCAAAGAAGTCCTTTTCCGAAAGGCAAGAAAAGAACCCTGTGACGAGGTTGGTGCTCTCCTCGTCCACAGCGCTTGAAGAAGAAGTCAGGTCACGGGACTACCCCAACGACTGCACCCCGCGGTGCTGGCACGCCTGCGCAACCACTCGCCCAAAAGAGACTGTTTGCACACCAGCTGGTTTTGGAGCCAAACATTTTGGCACGCCCAGTGGGACGTCAAACTAGTGTTTCTTTTTGAACGCAACCATTGGGAAGTCTAGTGATAATCCTTACCAAAAGGGCTACTCTAACTGCTCAAAGCATAAGAGCTCCAGCTACAGATCGCATTCTCGTGCGGACTATCGTGGTCTCTCTGAAGAACAAGTGACGCAACGATTCTCTCTGCAAACTCAATCACCCAGTATGTCGACTTCACAAGGTGAGAATCGCTCGACCGCGACTGAGGGTCAGAGTGTCAATACTAATCAGGCCAGCGAGCCTGTTAATTCCGCCACTGTCAACACTATAGTGGCCGGTGATGAGGAAGAGGCTTTCGTTTCGAAGCCTATCTCGGAAGGAGCAACCTTTGACGAGACAATTGCGATCCTTATGGAGAATGTCGAGAATCATTGCAAGAAGATGGACGCAGATCTCGCAAGGGAAACTGCAAAGTCAGAAAGGCTCCTCCGCGAGTTCGAGCAGCGTATGACTCTCTATGCGGAAAACACCAGGCAGCAGGTCACACAGACAGAGAGCGCCTTGAAGGCGCAAGCTATAACCATCGCTGCCGCGCAAAATGAGACTCATACGACAATCTTGAACGCTATAACGGATCATTCCAAGCAAACCGCATTAAACATAGCAGATCTCCGCAGGGATGGGGCCAACTTGGCAACTGAAGTGGCTATGCAGAGAGCCGAATTGAACCATGCGAAGGAGGTGATGCACAAGGCTTTAGGCGATCCTAATGCTATCCTTGGCTCTCTTGGCCAGCCATCCGGTTCAGGTAAGTACGTGCCACCAAATCAGCGCGAAAAGGCTAACCAAAATGTTGGTTCTTCGTCAGCTACGGTTGCTGCTACTCCATCAAAGAACAAGGAGCAAGCCTTGGTTATTAATGGCAGCAAAGAAAAGACGGCTTCGTCAAGTGGACAGACCACTAAGAAACCCCAAGTCTCGAGGGGTGCAGGAACTGCGTCAGATCCTGCGACTTTCGTCCAGTACGACAGCTACGGAGCTAAGGTGGTGTATCACGAATTACCGGGAAGCTATTATGCGCTCGACCAAACTGGCGCCTCGATCAAGATAACCGCTCTGTCAAAGGAAGAGGTTACCCCTGCGGTGACTCTCCAGCAGCAAGCTACTACCCGCATTGTGCATGCCGGGGAAGGATCAACAATGGTGAACCAGGCAACCCCTGGGCAGGTTGTTCACCGAGCTGCGGTGATGCCTCATCCACTTCCAGGCCCAGAGTACGTGAGACGTGATGAAGTGGAGGAGATGATCAGATTGGCTAACCCTAGAGCCCAGCCAGATGGAGTTTATGAGGGACCTTTCCCGCCTCATATCATGCTCGCACCTTTCCCTCGGGGTTACAAGAACATTATTTTTTCTACTTTTTCAGGGGAAGACACGGAAGATGCGGCCACTCATCTGGCCAGATTTAGGGTGCAATGCGGCCAATATCAGAATGATGACGTCCTCAAGTGCAGGATCTTTGGCACTTCCCTATCCGGCGCTGCCTTCAGATGGTTTTCTAAACTTAGGCCAGGGACAGTGGCGGATTGGCCGGCTATGGAACTGCTTTTCCGCGAGACATTTGGAAACATAGAGCCTGAAGTAGATTTGGCCTCTCTCACTCAGATGGCCCAACAGCCTACCGAGTCGGCAGTCGCTTATCTTCAGCGCTTTCAAATCCAGAAGGCCAAACTGAATGTCATCTTGCCCGAGAAGGAGTTGGTCAAGTTGGCGGTTAAAGGCCTGGAGCCCCGGGAAAGAAAGAAGCAGCACGGCAGCATGATCCAGTCGATGGGAGAACTCATCACGGAGGTAGGCAGTTTTGAGCATCTCCTTCGAGAGACGGATGCAAGGAAGAATGCTTCCAAAGGAACGTATGTGCCCGGTAAACACCGTACGGTAGCGACCCTCAGCTACCAGCTGACCACTTACGACCCTTATTATCATCGCGGTACTGGAGAGGTGAGCCAGGACGATGAAGAGGATGAGGATAATGATATAGCAGCCTACGAACTGACTGGGAAGAAAAACCCGTCTTTAAAACAGTTGAAGATCTCCAAGGAGCCTGTTAAGCTCAAGTCGATGGCCTTCACCAAACCGGAGTTCGCGGCATATACCTATGATGCTAACAAAGCTCACGAGATCCTCGACGAGATGATTGCTGCAAAGATGGTGAAGACTGATTTCGGGCCTTTTCCGCGGCTAGAGCAGTTGAAAGGAAAGAAATACTGCAAGTTCCATAACCTGTGGAATCACAACACTGCGGACTGCGTAAAGCTCAAGGGCCAAATTCAGGTATGGCTTAATAACGGCAGCTTGCAGGTAGAGGCTCCAGTCACCGCTGCAGCACTGGTTGATGTAGACCCTTTTCCTGACACCGGGGTCAATATGGTCAATGTAGACTGGAACAAAAAGCTGCAAAGGAAACCAACGCTGGATCTGGCCACGAGCAAACAGGGTCATAGGTCCACCGCGGATGAGGTGTCAGTTAAGGATAGAATGGAGACGACCAAACAGGCCTCATCCGTAATTCTATGCTCGTGATGTCAAGAGGAGTGTGGTATCCAAATACCGCACGAGGAAGTCGAACAGACATTTCATTTCGGCTCCCTGCTACCAGTCAAGTGGGCCTCCCCGTCGCGGAACTATCAGCCAGCCAGCCCGAGAGAACGGGAGAAAGTGACATCACCGTCATCCCCCAGAGACTCCAATTTGTTCCTGAAATTAAAAGCAACCGCCAGCGAACCGATACAGGAAAAGGTCAAAAGCTGTTGTAAAGATACTTTGACCAAGCCCTATATACCACCTGCATCAGCTAATCCTATCAAAGAAGGCAGATGGTACACAAGGGAGAAGGGGAAGGCAGTGGAGATTAGTCCATCCCGGAAGAGGAAGCTGCAGCGCAGGTTCGGCGAAGCCAAGCGCGCTCTAGAGGCTTTAGATCAGGGCCTGATAAAACCTTCCCAATTGATCAAGTCGCCCGAAAAATACCAGAAAGAGATGGAGGCGCTGGCTGCCAAACCGTTGAGACCTCCCCGTGGTTTTGACAAACAAACAGATTCGCTAATAGGGGCTTCAAAGCCCAGTGTGTTTTGCAGAATTACTAAAGAGATCTCACCGCCGCCTACCCGAAGGAACAGCTCGCCAACTCAACGACCGCATGTCGGGCGCAGGCTCTCCCATGAAGCACCGGCGGTCAAGGCTTCAGTCTTCGACAGGCTGAGGGGGAAGGACAGAGTGGTTAGCACCTTGCAATGGCGACCCAAGAAAGTCCAAAGTGTGGTCATTTCCACCCCAGAAGAGCGTAAGGAACCGGAAAACCCTAAGCCGTTGGTAGGTGAGCAAGAACTCGAGTCACAAGGGCTTGAACACTGCCAGGTAAAAGGCCTTACAGAAGAATCGTTAGTAGATCGCTTGGCTCGGCAGTTCCAGACTGATATCCCGTTGGAAGAACCCAAAATTGATCTGGCTGTCGACGTAGAGGGGACTGGGTCAGATGAGGTTTCTTGCAACATGGTTTACGTGCTCCAAGCGAAATATGCCTTGCCGGTCGCTGCTCAGGATTGCGTGGAGATCGAAGAAGAGGGTGCACAACCATTGTAGGTCACTTCAGCAGCCGCAACACCTGTAGCAGACGGAGACTTACCAGAACCAGCGGAGGTTCCGGATAAGGGGTCACTCATGCACTTCTCTAAGCCAACGCCAGCCATGGTCCAACACATGCGGCCGCTATACATTACGGCGGACATCGGTGGTATCAAAGTCAGCAAAATCATGATTGACACCGGAGCGGCCGTTAATGTTGTCACTACTAGGACCATGCACTTGCTCGGAATCAAGCGGGAGAAAATCCAATCCACATCTCTTACGCTCAAAAATTTCGCGGGAACTGTAACCAAAACCCTAGGGTTATTGTTCTTGCGTATTAAAGTCGGACCAGCAGAGGGAGTTTATGCTTTCTTTGTGACGGATTGTTATGCGGCCTACAGGCAGGGATTGGATCCATCGGAGTTATTGTGTGCCGTCGACACTTCACCAAGAGTTGGTTATGTGGAATAGAGAAACAGACACGGCAGAGGTGGTCCCAGCAGATCCCCGTCCGTTTCCGGTCTCCGCAAATTACGTAGATGCCAGATACTATTTGGAACCTATCACTCCATTGCAGGTTAGTGGCATCGATGATAAGGGCCGCCCCACAGGGGTGACGGCCTCTGAACTGGCACAGTGGGGTCTCACGCTCGTAAAAGAAGGCTTGGAACGACCCGGCCATGCTGTGCCCAAACCTTTAACTGATTAATGGATTACGACCTCACTGAAGAGGGAATAGAGGCCTTCCACTCGATACACGAACGGTTATCATCATACATGGTGGAAAAAGAGGCTTACGATCGCATTGCAACCTTAGAGGTCATCAATGAAGAACTTGCTGATCCGGAGGATGAAGAGGAAGTCCATATTCAGCTCGCTCCGGCGGCGCTGGACGATACACCTCCCAAGGTTAAAGACCCTACTGAGAAGGTCAACCTGGGTACTGTAAGCGAGCCTATGGAAGTATCCATCAGTGCTTACCTAGAGCCTAACGAGAAACAGAGGCTCATCGAACTATTGCTAGAATTCAAGGATTGCTTCACGGAGAAGTATGAAGACATGCCCGGCCTGTCACTAGACTTGGTTTGTCATCAATTACCAACTCTTGCTGACAAGAGGCCCGTCAAGCAGGAACCTCGACGGATGAACTCAGAGACCTAGATTCTGGTAAAGGAAGAGGTAGAGAAAATGCACAAGTCAGGCATTATAAGGGTTGCCAAGTATAATCAGTGGCTATCTAATATAGTGCCTGTCCGGAAGAAAAATGGCAAGATAAGAGTCTGCGTTGATTATAGAGACTTGAATCTTGCTACACCTAAAGACGTTTACCCCATGCCAGTCGCGGATATGTTGGTGGATGCGGTGGCAGGCCATGAATTGCTATCCTTCATGGACGGTACTGCAGGGTATCACCAGATTCCGGTCGCTGAAGAAGACAGACACAAGACTGCTTTCCGCTGCCCTGGTTTTGCGGGGGTGTTCGAATATGTGGTCATGCCGTTTGGCCTGAAGAACGCTGGGGCGACGTATCAGCGAGCCATGAATCTGATCTTCCACGACATACTTGGGAAAGTTTTAGAGATATACATTGCCGACGTAGTCGTCAAGTCTCAACAGAAAGGGGATCACATCGCGGATCTCAGGAAAGTGTTTGAGCGCATGCGCCGACATAAACTCAAGATGAACCCGGCCAAGTGTGTGTTTGGGGTTCAAGCGGGGGACTTTCTGGGGTTTATAGTCCACCAGCGAGGAATTGAGGTCCCCGAGGACAAGGCAAGCGCAGTCATTAATGCATCTCCCCCACGGACGAAGAAGGAATTACAGCGTCTTTTGGGTAAGATTAACTTTCTAAGGCGTTTCATCTCTAATTCTGCAGGGAAAATCCAGCCATTCTCACCTTTGCTGAGACTACAAGGGCAGAATGAGTTTGTGTGGGAAACCAAACATCAAGAGGCTTTTGACAATATCAAGGCCTATTTGGCAAACCCACCAGTCTTGGTTCCACCCAGAGACGGGGTCCCGTTAAAGCTGTACATTTCAGCGGCCAACGCCTCCATTGGCAGCCTGCTTGCTCAAGACGATGAGGACGGGGTCGAGCATGCTATATTTTATCTCAGCCGTACGCTGACAGACTGCGAGACAAGGTACACCCCTATGGAAAAACTGTGCTTAACCCTGTATTTTTCAGCGTGCAAACTGCGACACTACATGTTATCCTTTACTACCTGCATCATCGCTCAGACCGATCTGGTCAAATATATGTTGTCCCGGCCTATCTTGAGAGGCCGCATTGGCAAATGGGTATTGGCGCTTTCAGAGTTTTCACTCCAATATGTACCCCAGAAGGCTGTGAAAGGGCAAGCGATTGCAGATTTTCTGGCACACCATCCTCCGCTAGAAATACCTGTGCTAAAGGAGTTAGAGATTGCCTGCAACGCTACGACTCGACCAAATAAAGCGTACATCCCTGAGTACGAGGTCTGGTATCAGGCTACAATCTTTCTACAGCCCTGGTGTTATTTTTTGATGGTTCAAGAACGGACGCTATGGCTGGCGCGGGGATTGTTTTGGAGAACCCGGCAGGTGATCGTTTCTCTTATTCTTTCCAGCTCACGTTCCAATGTACTAATAATCAGGCCGAATATGAAGCTCTTATCATTGGACTCAAAGTCTTGTTGGAAATGGGCGTTCGGGACGTTCAGATTCGCAGCGATTCTCAGCTCGTTATCAATCAGCTTCTGGAAAAATATCGCTGTACGAGTTGGCTGCTCATCCCATATCTGAATCGCGCCATTGAGCTTCTGGACCAATTTACAGCTGTTGATATGGAATATATACCACGTGAATGTAACTTTGCTGCTAATGAGCTCGCTCAGTTGGCTACAGGCATTACCTTGAAGTACGGAGTGCGCGAGCGCATTCTGAAAGTTGAGCGTCGCACATTACCTCCAGATGATCCCGTGGTTGCTGTACTAGAGCCCATTGATGTCGATTGGCGGATTCCACTGATTGAATACCTCAAACAACCAGACTCCAGCGCTGATAGGAAGATTCAGTTCCTCGCACTGAATTACTTCCTTAGAGGCGATGAACTGCGCCGACGTGGAGAAGATGGTATAGATTTTCGATGTGTCTACGGTCGCGAAGCCAAGAGATTGATGCGCGAGGTACACACGGGGATATGTGGATCTCATCAAGCTGGACCTAAGATGCGTTGGCTCCTCCGATGTCATGGTTATTTTTGGCCCAGCATTTTGAAGGATTGTATTGCATTCGCCAAAGGCTGTGCGGACTTTCAAGCGCACGGTCCTGTCCAGCATGTTCCTAATATTCCTATGCAACCTATCATTAAACCTTGGCCTGCGCGAGGCTGGGCACTGGACTTGATTGGGATGATCCATCCTCATTCTTCCCTACAGCACAAGTTTATCATCGTCGCCACTGATTACTTCACGAAATGGGTTGAAGCAGAGCCTCTGAAGGAGGCCTCCGGCGCTACCATTCGCCAGTTTATCTTCCGGAATATTCTCTGCAGGTTTGGTATCCTTGAAGTGCTGGTGTCGGACAGGGGGGCAGCATTCATGGGAGGCCCCGTGGAGGAGCTGGTGACTGATTTTGGCATTCAATTCATACATAGTACTCCGTACTATGCTCAATCTAATGGTCAGGCGGAGGCGAGCAACAAGACAATCATCACCTTACTGAAGAAGATGTTGGTGGAGAATCCTCGACAGTGGCATGATACTTTGTACGAGACACTTTGGGCCTATCGCACTTCTAAACGTAACCCCACCGCCACGACGCCGTACGCGCTTATGTTTGGACATGACGCTGTCTTACCATTAGAAATTAATGTTCATTCCCTACGAGTCCAAGAACAGCATCATTTGATTGGCGAGGATTATGTTCAAGCAATGTGGCAGGAGCACGAAGACTTAAGCGAGCAGCGCTTGGCCGCTTTGGACAGTTTGGTGATGGAAAAACAGCGTATCGCCCCCGCCTATGATAAGAGGACGCGGGGTCGCAGTTTCAAAGAAGGTGACCTCGTTTGGAAGGCCATTTTACCCTTTGGTGAAAAGGTAACCGGTCGCGGTAAATGGACGCCGCGATGGGAGGGACCCTTTGCTATCCACCGAATATTGGAGCGCGGCGCTTTTCACCTCAAAGACATCAATGGTGATATCCATCGCAACCCTATTAACGGTCGCTTTCTGAAGAAATATTATCCGAGTGTCTGGGAGTTTAACGATCCTCCCGACCCTGTTCTTGCTCCGACTGGGGGGCAACCTTAATCTTCATCGGCTCGCAGCGTTATGGTGATTCGGCCTTTTCTCTGTGGCTTTTTGTTTTTGTATCTGCTCCCCGCTGAACATTGGGGGGCACCTCAATATCTATTAGGGCCTATACAAGAGGCTTTATTTTGGACTTATTCTTATTTTGTGCGAACCTATACAAGAGGTTTTGTTTATGCTTATAGTCCATGTTATCAGTTACTTGGTTGTTATTCATTGTCTTGACAAAACGTGTTAAGAATAAATATAAGGGCCTATACAAGAGGCCTAAAGTTTTGGACTATTTTTGCTTTTTGTTTGTGCAGATTTTTTAGTAAATCAAGCATTTTATTCATAAATTGGCTTTGCGGCTAGAAGCATACAACAGAATAGAGCAATACAGTTTCACATGCGATTGCAAGAGAGGCTACAGACATAAAAGCTTAAAGTGTTCGTTGTGGCCGTGTGGAGAAGGATCTGGACGCTACCACCTCAGAGCATTCTTCCCCCTACGATCAGATCCTCCTCCCATCTAAGTCGCCGCTGCTGTCATCGGTACTGGAGGAAGAGGGAAAAAAGAGAGCCTTCATCCCCCTTCCTGGGGACTCTCCTCCAGGCAGAAGTTGGGCTCCAGAGCAGGCGCGACTCACAACCACATCTACCTCCTGGGGTAAATCAGAAAGTGCGTGCCCAGGCCCCAGAGGTAGACCGCGGAGGCAGAAAGGTAAGCCTCAGAGTGGCTTTCCTCCCTTCCTCCGCTTGCTCCGCGCGGGCAGTCTGAAAAGTTGGACTCCTCAGAATGTCGTTCTGCCGCGTTAGGAGCGCGGCATGTTCTTCGGTTTAACTGAGACTGGCAAGTTCATCCAGTTTCTCAGTAACCAAAGACATGCCGCCGGACCTGAGATTAAGCCATGAGGCCTACCCAGGTCTTGAGATTAAGCCATGAAGCCTAAGATCTATGGCTAAGGGTGAAATCACGGTGGGAAGATTTTAGAAACTGGAGAAAAAGCAACAGGGCTTGCGAGTTTTTCCTTGGAAGAAACATGGTGGTTTGGTTATCGCTCTTCTTTGGATGCTGGTATTTATAGGGTTGATCTCACACCATGTGATAAGCAGTTGAGACGCTTTCAACGCCATCAATAAGAGAATCAATGCGGTTAAATGTGATTATCTCGGAAATGGAAGATATTGAAAACGCGTGGGAAGCAGGACGGTCTCCAAGGAAGCAACCGCCCAAAATGGGATTATCTTTTCAACGGTCTTGCTTTTCATTAATTGGCAAGCCTTAAATGATATTTGGGCCGAGCAAAGCGGGCTATATATTGTATATACTAAAAATATCCTTATACAAAGTAAAATGGGCCTAAAACAAGAGGCCTAAAGTTTTCGACCTGCGTGGGTCAAGCGAAGCAAGTGCTCATCTAGACGAAAGCTAGCGTCAGCAGCAGTTCGCTCTGCTTGCCGAGCCGCTTCGCTTGCTTGAGCCAGGTTCTGAGACATTGCTTCTAGCGCCGTTAAGGGCTGTTCTATCTGAGGCTCCTCTTGCGCCAGCTGGGCCGTGACCGTCACTAATTGGGCCTTGGCTTCGATTAGTTGGGCTTGGAGGTCCTGAATATGGGTCCGAAGGTGGTTCTGTGAGATCCTTAGATCCCTGACGCGAATCGCTCGATCGCCTAGAGAGTCGCGAGATACCTCTGCTTGTTGTGCAAGGCCGCGATAGTGAGCCTGAACCTGCCTAGCCTGTGCAGCCGCGGTCGTCCTTTCATTGATCCGCGCAGGAAGGTTTTGCAAGAGCTCATATATTTCAACAAATTCATCTTCGGTAATGGTATGTTCGCGGTGAAGTACCATCAGATATTCTTGAGCTCTGGCAGCTGCGCCCGGCAGTAAAATGTCAGGACCCAGGAGTCGCTGCAGATTGTCCCTCGCTTCATCTGCGACCCCTGGAGGAGCCACTTCGAGTATGCAAACAAGTCTTTCCAGCCTATTAGGAGGCTCAGGAGGAGGAACTTCAGCGATGATATCGGCATCAGCGGCAGCAGCAGCAGGGCCTACTTGAGGCTCGACGATAGGGGCCGCAACTTGTTCTGGTACTGCATTTATATCAGCACCTATTTCTGGAACCTGGGGGGCAGGTTCTTGATTCGCCATGCCTTCATCAGCGGGCTCAACAGGGTCAGCGACAGCGACCTCTTCAGCAGGGACATCACTCTGCAATGGGGAAAGACGGTCAGGTATACAAAGAAGAACAAGAACTAAGGCACCAATTTTCAACTAAGAATACCTCTTCGACAGGGCCCTCGTCTGAGACATTTACTGGCGCGGGTTCTTGAGCTTCCTCATCAGGATTGCGATCAGGTGACGCGAGCACTGGTGGTTGTGTAGCGATCGGATCCTCATGTGGTGCGTCCGGAAGGGGTGCATTCTCTTCCATTTCATCGGAACTATCCTCTATGATCTGCACAGGAATAGAGGCTGAGCCACCATCAGTGCTGACAGGAGGTGGAAGATTTTCAGGTCCCACAGGTGTTCGCATTCGCGAAGCAGTTGTTCCTTGAGCGGCAGCCGAAGAGCCTTCCCCAGCATATGCAGATGACCTGCGACGAACCTGTAAAGGGGAGGGGTGTGAAATATGGGCAGAAATAGGGATAATTTCTAACATAGGCTCCTTGCCTCTTACCAGCCGGTCAGCCATTGGTTCATCTCCTTCCCAGGGGTCAGCAGGAGTATCTGAACGACTACGCTTGCGGGCTATAGCAGCCATAACCTGTGAGAACCAAGAGGTTAGCATTTAACTCACAAAGTTGGTCCTGAAGACAAAGAGTTCTTACGGTTTGTGGATCGTCGTCATCAGAAGAAGAAGAAGAATCCTCAGCTGTAGCTTCAGCAAGTACTGCCTTCTGTTTTCCAGTTTGTCCAGCGGCCGGTGAAGCATTGTTTGTGCGGCGGCCGGGGCGCGGCGCACTCCCCTAATGCAAACAAGTATGAGTAAAGGAGGGAACAATGAAAGAGTTTGCAGAGTTTAGAGTTGCAGTACTTACTTCTGGAGGCGGTTCATGAATTACGATGCCGGCCTGGCCCGGGCGAGGAGCTCGCGTAGGTCTGACCACTTGGAGGGGTCGAGGCCTGTTGGCGTCTTCAGAAAAGCGAGTGAGCAGCTCAATATCAGCGGGGTATGGTTTCCTGAGCTCGCCAAAGAGAGTAGCGAAGAGTTCGTCATCTGGTTGAGTCCAGCAGTTGACAGAGACTTCTCTCCACCAAATC
>LYNE01000675.1:92797-105474 GCA_001662545.1 Rosa x damascena
TGTTTCTTGCTTAATCCAATGTACTTGAAGTTGAAGTTCTATGGTTTTTGTCTTGTCATGCATCTCCACTAGTATTCCAATTATGTCTTACCCTCTAGTATTTTTCTTTTCAATTTTGTTTGTTGCTCATTCAGAATGCGGTCATTCTCATAAGTAAAATTTTTGTAGTACTTCGATTAATTGATGTCATTCTGCAGGTAGAAGTACACATATTTCAAGTGTAGTTGCCCTTTGAGAAATTATTTATGTTTGACAAATAAACAAAGTTTTAGTTTTCTTTCCTGTACATTGATTAAGATTTAGGAATAACTTTGGAAAGAAGCCCAGATATGTTGCGAGTAATGTGTGTTTTCTTTGCTGGCTTTCTTGCCTTGACTATATATTTTGGATGCAGGGGGAAACAAGCTCGCTGGGAGAGAACATTTCTTTGTCTGCATCAGGGAAAACTGGTGAATACAGCATGCTATAAATGTCAAGAGCAGTTGCTATTCTCCATTCCATATACTCTGGTTTAGCTAGTCTAAAGCAACCTGTGTTATCTTTTTTTTTTCCCCTAAGCTTACTTGTTTGAGAATTTATTAATAAAATTTACAATGACGGAAGTATTGTAGATTGGATATTTCTGATTTTATTGATTCAGAGTTACATAGTAATAGAATTTTATCATAGTGAGGTGTAATATTCTAGCCAATACTATAATTGATTTTCTGCATTTAATCAGAAAATCAATTTATCTAATTTTTTTTTAAAAGTTGGAAAAAGTTTCATGGCGTTTAAAAAACGTCATGGAAATATTTTTAATGGCGTTTTGGAAACGTCGTTAAAATATTTCAATGGCGTTTTCGAAACGTCATTGAATATCTTTGATGGCGTTTTCAAAACGTCATTGAATTTCTTTAATGGCGTTTTCAAAACATCATTGAATGTTTTTAATGGCGTTTTCAAAACGTCATTAATTTGTCTAGGAAAAGACGGCGTCGGTTATTACGGCGTCTGGGGATGGCGTTTAAAAACGCCATTAAATGGTTTTTATGACGTTTTTCAAACGTCATTGATGTAATTTTGTGTAGTAGTGAAACCTGTTAGAGTTACCGGATCTTGAGTACGAGGTCTTTACCGGTGAAGACAAGTGCCTTCAAGCACACCAAAGATTTCACCTTTGAGGTTGGTGCCCAAAACCCCATCCCTGTTTTATTGAATTTCTGTGTATTTGCTTTTGTCAATTTTCTGGGTTTAGTGAATTTGGGTGTTCTGAGTGTGTAAAGTGGGTTTTGGGGACGGGTTTTGGTGTTTTTGACACGGTTAGGATTTCTGGATCCACCAGATGGTCGAATCTGGGTTAAGTGTTTGTGGGTTGTTTGTTCTTGTTTTTGTGTTTTCTGGGTAAACTGTTGCTGATGTTCTTGGCTATAACTGATGTAACAATAGGCTAGATCTGTGCTTGTGCTAACTGGTGTGGGTTTTAGGGTTTGGGATGGCTAATCTCATAGAGATTTCGAGCAGTGAGGATTCCGGGTCTGACGTGTCGTTCAGCGCGGCGGATAGAATATTTATTGACTCGTTGCGTCCGTCTGCCCATGCAGGAACCTCACTGCCAGAACCGCTAGAGGTTGAGCCGCTATAGACCATTCCTTGGGAAGTAGTCATGGGTCGTGCTTCACGTCCAGAGAGCTCCAGGGCGGGTGAGGCTGTTGCGGCCAAAGCTAGGCGCGACGAGCGGTTGGCAAGCAACAGTGCTGCCAGCGGCTCCGCTGGGGAAGAGGAAACAGCGGGGGAGGGCGCTGAGTCAGCGTGGTTCCTCCAGGATGGCACCCCTGTTGACGAGGCAGGAGGGCGGATGAATGTTGCCGCCGTTAGTAGGATGAAGCGGACGTTCCGGCTGTCGGGCTCGGTGAAACTGCGCCCTCCGACGTGTTATGAGAAAGCGTCGATTCTCCCAGAGGGGTTTGCCTCCGTACACGAGGCGATATTCCGCCAAGGAGTGACACTCCCGCTGGTGCCCAACCTTCAGATTCTGGTGTGCGAGTTTGGCCTTGCCTTTGGTCAAGTCTGCCCCAACATGTGGCGGTTGATGCTGGCGCTAAACTCACTGTGGCGGTTGTCCGGATGCGAAGGGCCTACCATGGCGGAGGTGCTTCACTTTTACGAGCTGGTCTATGTAAAGCGCCAGGGTTGCAGAGGGCAAGTGAACTTGAGCCGCCGGCAGGGAGCGCCCAAGCTGATTGAGAATCTAAGGGATTCAATGTCCTACTGGCGGGGGACCTTCTGCGTCGCCACAGAGGGTTGGGAGTATCACGCTGGCTCGAACGAGGAAGGGCCGACGTTTAGGATTAAGTCGGAGTTCCAACCCATCCGACGTTGGTAACCGGTTTCCGCTGAACGTAGTTGGCGGGTGACTGTATTTGCAAACTTGTATTTTTACTAACGACTATTGTGTTTGTGCAGCGGGACTGCGGTATAACTTAACGCGCGAAGAGGAGTGTCGCGTAGCACGGATCAGGGGTTGCTGGCGGAACCGTAACTTGCTGGACTTCCGACTTTTGACCGGCTGGGAGTTGCTGGTCGATCAGCGGCTAACTCGCTCCGTTGGTAAGAAATCTCCGCCATAGTGCTTTTGCTTTATGATAAGCAACCCAGGCTGATTGGTTTTTATTTTTTTTTAGAACATCCGCTGGGAAACACTCGCAGTCGCGACGCTTTCGAAAAAGCGATGGATCGTGCGGAGATAGACAACTTCCTGGAGACCATGTACGCCGAGGGGTTGGCGGCCAAGAAGACACTGGTGAACCCTGAGACACTGGCGCTGAGCCAGTCCGAGGTTCTGGTGGTGCTGACAATGCCGCACCACTCCCATCTTGGTGACGACGGCCTGCTTATCGTTCAGACGGGGGCTCCCGTGGCGGGCGGGAAAAAGGGGGCCACAGCAGCGGCTTCACAGAAGGAGAAGGTGCCCGCCACCAGGCGCGGTCCCCATAAAGAAAGGCCGGTGCCGCAGCTGGAGACCGTCACCAGGCCAAGGGAGGAGCCGCCGGCGGAGGACATGAGGGTTGCCGCCGGCAATACAAGGGCGCTGGAGAGAAAGCGCCGGCAGATTGACTCCCTTGACGAGGAAGGGGGGGAGGATGTGGAGCCAGTCCTGGTCCGCCGGCAGAAGAAGTGTGGCGACCCGAGAGGGGGGTCCCACATCGCCGCGACCCCGAGCCAATGAGAAACCGACATGTCACCAACGACATCTCGATAACTCATCAACCCGAAATCACAAGGCCTTTTAGGTTCAGGTTGTTGGTTTACAAAACACTTTCTTGGACAAAAGTCACAAAACATTCTAGCAACCGAACATCATATTTTCGCAAACGGAATTTTAAAGTGAGCTAAAAGATTTGGGCTTACGTTAGGAGCCTAATTTGGGAAATAACGAATCACGAAGTAAAAACAAGTATGAGAGACGCGCCCCAGGGTTACGGGTCTCTCGAAATCTTTGTAAACGAGTAGGAAATAAATAAATAAATAAATAAATCAGAGGGTAAATAAATAAGTGACTTCAAAATCCGATATCGGACCCGAAACCGTACTTTGGTAAAGACAAAGAGGAATGCGCCAAGCTGGGCCATGTGCCTCTCCTATACGCTTCCCGACTACATGCTCAAAACCTGCACACTGTTGTAGGGGTGAGCTTTCGTCCTCGCATGCCCAGTAAGGGCCGACCCAACCATGCTAGGTTTGAAAATAATAATATACTTGAAAATATTTACTACATAATATTGTGCACGTTTATCGAAAATACTTTAAAAATAGGCAACCACAAACATTTATTTCTTTTATAAAGCATATGCAGTATGCTTCACACAATTTGGAGCTTCGAGATACTTACCTGCCGGGTAATATAAATCAAATCGGTGACCGACCTGGTTCGTCCTGAATTCGAGAACCGGCCAACTACTCTGTAGTACTTCTGACTACAAGTAGCGAAAGTGTCCATTTCCTGGCCCTGAGTCTCCTATGACTGGTTCACTGTCTATACTATCTTTCCACAACAAACATAGGAGCACGGCCCCCTCCGGAGGTTCACGGTTATCGACACCGTGGGATCCCTAGGAATCTAAGCGTCTAGGTCCCATTCACTTTCAGGTCACAAGCATAAACATACATGGGTACAGTATCTCAACATGCAAGTCTAGCCTCGGTTTTCGTAATTAGCAATTATCAGTTCTGAAAACACATGTATCACGAGGCATCGACTAATGAACAGCCAAAAACGTTCTTGCAGGCAACATACTATCATAGTATAGCATTCTACATATACGGAAAAACCTCTAACAAGGAAGGGACAGCTCACCCTACCTGGAATCGGAGTGCTCGCCCAAACTCGGCTTCGTTTCCGACTTTCAATACTTCGTCCACTTCCAAAGGCACACGCACAAGCCCTTTATAATAAAATTAAACCAATAAGTAACCAATTCATAACTCATTTGCTCAATTTCTTTATGAGTCACCAATTTATTCTGAATCGATATTTAATGGTAACCATTTCCGAACAATTCACTTAACGTTGTGAGCTCATTTGGGATATGGTGATTACACTTGTTTCCATAATATAATTCGGGTTAACCGATTCTTTTCACTTAATCTTTAAACCTTGAGCAAAAAGATAAGTAACAATTACCATTCCCGAATGATTTCACTTCTTAGGTCATTCCGGGATAAGGTAACTAAAAAGACACTTAAATCACAATTGTTTCATTTATCAAAATTGAATATCCAAACTTATCCTAATCACACAAGGCCCACAATTGTTACTTCTAATTTCCACTTGACATTAGGCATTACTCAATTTCCTTGTTTTTCCTTATCACTAACTTCTTTAAAAGAATTCACCTTACAACGTGACAACCCCAAATCGATTACAGATTTACCATGTTAATATCCCCAAACCAAATCTCTCTTTATGTTGAGTTAACTCATACTTATCGGCAATCTAGCCAAGTTGCCAACCTAGTTGATCATTCAATGAAGCATTAACCATTCATACATACATCATTTCATTTGCACCAACTCATTCACATTTAACTGAGCACTATAAAGGTAAGCAACTATCCATTTCCACTCACTTCTTTCGATCTCGGGGGATACAATACAACCACAGTATATAGTAACTCATTTCATTCATCATGCCATTACCTTTCTTATAACCTCTCCAGCTCCTTCCTTTGGTAGCCTCGGGTAACCTTCCTTGACCTGGGATTTCATCTTCACCTCAAGACAACAGGCTCAACTTATCAATTTCAATATCCCATCAACACAGAAATCATAAGTTTTAAGGCTGGGACTTCTTACCCATATCTGCTCTGCCGAGACCAAAATCTCCATAACATGCTACTCCTTGCAATCCTATGTTCTTCGCCATTTCCTCAAAACTGAAATCGAATCCCGGACCAGAAGCTCCCCTTTCATTTCAATTCCCATCCTCCAAGTCCGGGATTCAAGAACATCGACCGAAAGAACTCAAAATTAACAACCCATCAACATCGTAACAACAATCAGAAATCACCAAAGCCGAAGATAACTCAACTCACCTTATTTCGATCTCGGAGTCAAATGTTTTCCGGAAACTCGACGAAGCTCGACACTGATAAAGTACAACTTGACCCCAAATGTCCAAGAATTAACTCCGGTAGGAGTCCTCGTGCTTAGATGCAATCGAACCAGAAGCCAAGGCCGGACGTGTCGGAAATTGCAGAACTCGTCGGAGGAGACACCAAGCTTCCAGTCATCGATTCTCCGTCTACTATCGATGCATGGAAGATCATAGGCCAGAAGGAGGTAGGCGACACAAGACGAAGAGAATGGTGCCCTGTACCGTCGTGGGGTGGCCGGAGATCGAAGAAAGTAGAGGAGTAGTGGTGTCGCGACTGGGGTGGTCGCGTGCGGGGGCCAGAGTTGATACATGACGTTGCTGGGCTCGGGTTTTGGTCGTGAATCGGTTGGTGGTGGCGGTGAGTGGAGAAAGTGATCGGAAGTAGCCCTTTCCGGCTAGACGTGGTGGCGTGAACTGTGGTGGTTGCATGCGGTAGCTAGAGGTGGTGCAGGCCGGCGATTGTTGCTGGGTTTAGGCCAGAACTTGGTCTTGGTTCGATTGGTGGTGGTGGTGACTAGAGGTGGTGGCCGGAGCTGGAGTCTCCGGTGATGGCAGAGGGACGAAGAAGAGATGGGTCGGGGAGAGAGAGAAGAGAGGTGGCCGAGAGACAAAGAGAGAGTTTTGAGATTTTGGGGTTTTTCTAACCCACTCAATCATAGTTCGTGTGAAAATTCCAGCTTGCCCTTCGTACAAATAACGAATTTCTCCTAACGATTTGTTTTCGAGTTTGGGCTCGTAACTTGATTCGTTTTTTGTCGAAACTTCTTAAATTAATTCTCGACTTCGTCCGAGGCCCAAGACTCTATTTCGTAAAAGTTAAAAAATCCAAAACTCCATCACAACTCAACTTATCGTCTTTGAAACTTCAACGAATGGTTGCTTCACTTAACCTTTGTAACCTTCTAGGCCCAAAACAAAAGGGATCTGGCCCACACTTAAATTATAAGGCCCAAAGAGTGGCTCGACACCAAAACAATATCCGAAATCGATTTCTTCAAGTAAATCACCTTGTGAAAGTCTTATTGGCAAAAAAATTCCTTCTAAAGATTAAACAAAATTTTCGGGGGCTCACAAGAAGGCCCGCCAAGCTCCGTCAAAAGCTGCCGTGGTGGAGGGAGAGGTGCCCGCCGCCAATGACTTGGACTCGTTTGCCGAGCATGCGGAGTTCATGACGGATGGTGAGCGGGAGTTCCTCTTCCACCTCTGTGAACAGCTAGGATTCGGCGGCCTAGCGGGGATCTCGCTCCCAACGGCTATTGACCAGTCGCCCTACAGCTCGGCGTTTGGTCAAATATCGGCAGGGTTGCACGACATGTTTGAAGCGGCGAAGAAGCAGCCTCTGGTCGAAGGGGAGCTTAGGGAGGAAATCCAAAGTCTCTAGAGGGAGCTGGCGGAGGCGAGGGAGAAGCTGGCGGAGATGGAGCGGCGCCTGGCAAAGGTGGAGTGTGACTTCACGGACGCCTGAGGCAAACTGACTGTGGCTATTGAGCGAGACTTGGAGAGGAACGACCACGTCTCCAAGCTGGAGCAGGACATCGCCCTGTTGCAGGAGCGGATAGCCGCCAAGGACAAAAAGCTCATTATCGTGCAGCGGGAGTCTGCCGCCAGAATGACGGAGGTGCAGCGGCTAGAGGGTCAGGTTGCCGGCCTGAGGGCTGAAGGGGATACTACTGCGGCCGCTGCCGTCGAAGCATTCAAACAATCGGCAGAGTACAAGAAAACTCTGACCGAGTTGGCGAAGGCTGGGGCCCTAGCCAACATAGACATGCTGAAGCGGAAGGGCGCCATCGACTTCGTGAAAGCGTCCCAGCCCGACGTGCCGCCGGCTAAAAGTGCTCCGCCGGAGAAAAGTGTCCTAACTGCCCGCGCGGAAGGTGCCTGCTCAGGTAACGGAGAAAGTGGCGCACGACCGGCGGAAGGTTCGCAGCAGACTCCTACCCAGTCGGAGGTGTCGCGCGCCGGCTTCTTGGCGGCGCACACCCGGGCAGACGGCATAATAGAAACTCCCAGTCCCACAGCCCGGGGGTCCGATCAAACGAGCCGCGCCATTGTGCCGCCGCACGCTGAAGCGGAAGATGTCGAGGGCAACCCCTGAAGCTGGAACCTCACTATTTTTTTTTTTTTTTGTATAGCCGCTGAGGCATAAAGATTTGTGACAACTATTTTGCAATGGAATGAAGTTTTTTTTTTTTTGTTGAATGGGTTTGTACTGCTAGTAGTTTGTCTTAGAGATTTCTTTTGTCGAACAATGAAACATTAAAGGAATTAAGATTGGTCCAAGTGCACCACATAGCGGACGTGGTCCGCTGACGATTGCTGGCGTTGCCAGTTGCGCTTGGTGCCGGACTTGGGAACAATGGTTTGAATAATTCCTAGTTTCATTGATAGCTGATTGATCAGCGTGTACAAAAGTGGGGTAGTACCCGTTGGGTAGCTTCCCTTAGCTAAATATTGAACAAAAATTTAGCTAAGTCAAGATGCTCCTGGGTAGCGGATGACTATTTGTAGTAATACCGAAGGTGTTCGGTATTCCAAGGGAGGGTCGACGTGACGCCATCCTTGTTCATTAAGTAGAAGGTGCCTGGGCTAACGACTTCCACAATTTTGTATGGACCTTCCCAAGTTGGGCGGAGTTTTGCTGGCGGTGGAATGACTTCCTTCATTACCCAGTCCCCCAATTGGAGGTTCCGGGCCTTAACTCTGGCGTTGTAGAAACGAGATACCCGTTGTTTGTTTTGCAAGTTGTGCAAATGGGCTTTGTGTCTTTTTTCTTCTAGGAGGTCCCTGTCCAAGTTGACGCCGTCGCTGTTGGTGTCTGGGCAGTAGCCTTCGACCCTAGCGATAGGCTGAGTTACTTCAATAGGTAGGACAGCCTCTGTTCCGAACATCATACAAACAGGAGTTTCGCCGGTGGTGGTAGTTGGAGTTGTGCGGATGGCCCATAGGACCTCTGGAAGCTTCTCCGCCCACAAACCCTTGGCGTCGTCGAGCTTCTTTTTTAGCAGCTTCTTGATTATCTTGTTTGCTGCTTCGACCTGGCCGTTGGTTTGGGGATGGGCGACAGATGCAAAACTTAACTTGGTGCCCAAGTTGGCGGTAAAGGAGATGAGTTCCTTATTGTTGAACTGCGTGCCGTTGTCTGTAATGATTGTATTTGGGACCCCATAGCGGCAGTAGATGTTCTTCCAGAGGAAGTGAATTACCTTGGCGGTAGTTATTGCCGTTAGTGGCTCCGCCTCTATCCACTTGCTGTTGTAATCGATGGCAACAATAATGTACTTGAACTGGCCCTTGGCGGTTTGGAATTTTCCCATCAAATCAAGGCCCCACGTGGAGTGAATCCATGGGCCGATGATGATTGACAGCGGTTCTGCCGGTGCATGTGGGAGGTCTGCAAACTGTTGGCATTTGTGGCAAGACCTCGAAATCCGCCGGGCGTCATCACCAAGTGTGGGCCAGAAGTAGCCCTGTCGCATTGTGCGGTTGGCCAAAGATCTGGCGCCCGAGTGGTTTCCACATTCTCCGGCATGGATTTCCGCTAGGACGACTTGTCCTTCCTCTGGGGTTAGGCAGCGGAGGTTGGGATGGGTGAATCCCTGGCGGTAAAGCCTGCCATTCTGGATGTTATAGCGGGTTGCACGCCGTTTCAGCTGTCTCGCCTGGACCTTATCCTCCGGTAATGTGCCACTGCGCTTGTATGCGATAATCTCGTCCATCCAGCTGGGACTGACCTCAATGCTGAAGATCTCCGCCAGTGTCTTTGTGATACTTGGCCTGTCAAGGCATTCCACTCTGGTGTCCGTTGGAATTTGATGTGGCTGGGCGGTTGCCAGTCTCCCCAGTGAATCAGCTTTGGCGTTCCTTTCCCTGGGGATTTGTGTGATGGTGTGAAATTTGAACTTTTTAAGTAGCGTTTTGACGTACCCCAAATATGCCGCTAACTGCTTGTCCTTGGCTTGGAAGCTGTCGTTAACCTGGTTAACGACTAATTGAGAGTCGCTGAATATGTTGACGCTGTCAGCACCCGAGTCGATGGCAAGGAGTAGGCCGGCAATGAGTGCTTCGTACTCTGCCATATTGTTTCAAGCCTTGAAGTTGAATTTCAATGCGTACTCCAGTCCCCCTGGTCCTGTCAAGATGACTCCAGCGCCGCTGGCCTTGGCGCTAGCGGAACCGTCCACATGCAGGTTCCAATCCGAGTGTAGAGGAGTTGCTTCCTCAGCGGTTACCATTTCCGTTCCAGGCCCAGTCTCGGTACCGGGGTCTGGTTGACGCTCGGTGAGTTCAGCGATAAAGTCCGCCACTGCTTGGCCCTTCATGGCGGTTCTTGGCTTGTAGTCTATGTCGAACTCACTGAGCTCAATGGCCCACTTGCTGAGGCGCCCCGAGTGTTCAGGGTTTTGCATCACTTGCCTCAGCGGTTAATTGGTTAACACATGGATTGTGTGAGCCTGGAAGTATTGGCGGAGGCGCCTGGCGGCAACGATGAGTGCGAGGGCAAGATGTTCTAAGTGAGGATACCTTGTTTCTGCTCCGTTCATGCCTCTGCCGGCGTAGAACACCGGGAGCTCGTCTTGGCCCTCTCGCCAGACAATGGCACAGCTTACCGCCGATACTGAGACCGCTAGGTATATGAACAGTGTCTCTCCTTGCACAGGGACAGAAAGGAGAGGGACTGTTGCTAGGTACTCCTTCAGGCCCTGGAACGCCGCTTGACACTCTGGGTTCCAATTGATGATTTTCTTGTGGGTTGTTTTGAGGAGCTTGAAGAATGGGGCACACCTATCAGTGAGTCTGGAGATGAATCGAGAAAGGGCGGTTAATTTTCCCTGGAGGCACTGGACGTCCACCTTATACTCGGGGTCCGCCAGGTTAAGGATGGCCTGTACCTTATCTGGGTTAGCCTCGATGCCTCGCTCGCTGACGATGTAACCCAGAAATTTGCTAGCGGTGACCCCAAAGAAACATTTTTCTGGGTTGAGGCGCATACCATAGGCCAGGAGAATGGTTACTATGATCTTGAGGTTTGCCACATGGCCGCCGGCCCTTATGCTCTTAACTAGCATGTCGTCCACATAGACCTCGATGATTTTTCCCAGATGCTCAGCGAACATGGCGTTCATCAACCGCTGATAAGTTGCACCGGCGTTATTCAGACCGAAAGGCATGACATTGTAGCAGTAGAGGCCTTTGTTGGTGGTGAAGGTGGTGCATTCCTGGTCGCCGGGGTGCATCTTGATCTGATTGTATCCATCATGCACATACCATAGGCCGTGGTGAAGGAGAACGCATCGATCATGCTGAGGAGCTCATGTCCGGCGGTTGCATCGACTAGCTGATCGATACGAGGTAGCGGGAAACTATCCTTTGGGCATGCCTTGTTGAGATTTTTGAAGTCGACACACATCCGCCACTTGCCGCTGGGCTTCTTGACCATTACCAAATTGGAGATCCACTGGGGATAGACGACCTGGCGGATGAATCCAATGCCCTGTAGCTTGGCGACCTCCTCTCCTATTGCCTGGTACTTCTCCTCATCAAAGGCCCTCCGCTTCTGCTTGATGGGATAAAAGGAGGGTTTGATGGTCAGCTTATGAGTGATGATTTCAGGAGAGATCCTCGGCATGTCCGCGTAAGACCATGCAAAGACGGCGGCGTTATCATGCAGGAATTGAGTGAGCTCTGCCGCCACCTCTGGGTCTAGCTGGGCGCCTATGCGGACTGTCCGTTCAGGGTGTTCGTCTGAGATGCAGACAACCTTCAACGACGTCTCCGGGTTGACCGGTTCTTTCTTTACATATTTTTTCTCCTCATCTCTAGGGTCTTCGAAAATATGTGGGGGCGGTGCCCGGTTGCCCACTGTCAGGATCTCCTGGCGCCGCGCCGACCGCGTTATAGTCGTTGAATAGCATTCCCGAGCCAACTGTTGACTTCCCCTCACACAGCCCGTGCTGTTGGGTGTGGGGAACTTCATGAGAAGCATGTATCCGACGATGATGCACTTGAGCTTGTTAAGCGCTGGTCGTCCAATGATGGCGTTGTACGAACTGAAACAATCGACAATAATGAATTCCGTATGTACCTCCGCCATGCATGGGCTAGTGCCAATAACCAGTCGCATGTAATCCGACCCCAGCGGTTGTGTGACGTCGCCGGAAAAGCTGAGCAGTGGCTCGTGATCCTGGAGTAGTTTCTTGTTCCGCTTGAGATGGTCGTAGCAACTGCTGAAGATGACGTTGACAGCGGACCCGCTATCCACCAAGATTCTCCCCACAGAAAAATTGCCCAGAATAGCGTCGACCAAAAATGGGTCGTCATGGGGTAAATGCACTCCGCGCTCTTCCTCCTCTGAGAAGGTAATAGGTTCCCAACCTGATCTCGGGAGTTTGGCGGATCTTTCGTAGCGGATGTTGCAGACTTCCTTTAGGTGATTAGCGCGTGCATAGCGCTTCCTTGCCCTGTGGGACATGCCAGTGATTGGGGCACCGCCGTCAATGGTGTTGATACGGCCCAAAGTCTCAACATTAGCGATCACAGGTGGCTGTTGGCGCACCTTGAACTGCTCCATCTTGCCGTCACGGTACAAGGTCTCAATGGCCGTTTTGAGAGCATTGCAGTTGTTGGTATTGTGGCCGCTGTCCTCGTGGTATTTGCACCACTTGCCGGTGTTTCTGGGTTTACTCGCTTTTGGGTACCTTGGCGGGGGTGGCGGTGGGATCTGATCCTTGCACTGATTGTAGATGTCCTCATACGAGGCCGTGAGGACCGTGAACACTGCATACCGCTGCGAGGACTCCGCCTGCTTATTGCGGTTATCCCCATGGGTTGGACGGTTGCCCTTGTTGTAGTGTTGGTCCTTCTGCCGCTTGTTCTGGTGGTGGCCCTGCGGCCACTCCCTCTTCTTGTTAGTTAGAGGTGCTGAAAGGGTCTTGTTAATGTCTAAAAGTCTAGCGGTAGCAGGACCTTAGTTAACGCTGATCCGGTGGGTGGATCGATACTTGTGTTAATGTTGCAGTCTCCGCTACCTGTCAAGTAAAATACA
>LYNE01000676.1:0-21035 GCA_001662545.1 Rosa x damascena
TACAGGTTTTGGGTTGTCCATTTTTAGGGGAAGTTCTGTCAATTTTTGGTAGAATTTCTTCTAAAGTAGGCCCCGCAGGGCCTCTTCGGATTTCAGGGTGAAAACCGGGGCGGGTCCTGTCATAACGAGACGCACTACACGGACGCCATTGCATGTCATGCTTTCGAAGAGATGTTATCAGATAAAGTCTTCCTCGTCCTCGCCCATCTTCATCTCTATCCACATCTGGGCCATGCAGTCCATGACCCGGTTGGCTTTGATTCGACCTGAATCAGGACGACGGGAGGAGGCAGGGGTAGTGCAGCAGCCGCTTAATACGGTCATCAGTTGCGTCAGGGACTAGAATTCAGAGATGAGGCGATGGAGCTTGGATGAAGCCAGGTTGGCGGTGGTGGCAATGGGAGAATAGGAGAGGGTGGTGCGGAGCAGGAGAAGGTAGTGTTTTTGGGGGTGGTCTGTGAGAGTGGGTTAGGATCGGAGGGTGGGGATTGGATGCATTTTAGGGATTGGTGCCACTGAAACCGAAAAGGTTGGAGCTTGAAAGGCAAAGAGTTGGGATTTTGGGTTGGAGGAAAGGAGAAGAAGAAGAAGAGGTAGCTCTCAATGCCATGGTGGTTGCAGAAGACTCCATTAGAGAGGTGTGTGTCAAAACTCTCAACGGCTTTGACGGGTTTGTGTTCTACTTCGGTACTTGTGATTAGTCGATTTTGGTTTGGGAAAGAGAGAGTGGTAGTGGTGGGATGGTTGTGGTCAGGGCACTTAGAGGTCACACTAAAGCGATATTATGTTTGGCAGTGGTGGGTGATTTGGTGTGTAATGGTTCGACGGATTGTAGTGTTAGGATTTATAGGAGCGGAGTTGGTAATGATCGAAATTACTCGTGTTTGGGTGAGTTGGAAGGTCATAGGTGGTAGGTGAAGTGTTTAGAAGTGGTTGTGTTTTTTTACGCTGAGGAAGAAATGAAGTAGAGGCGCTGTGGTAATGATCGAAATTACTAGTGTTTTCGTGTAATAGTTTTTTACTCTTAGGTCCTTAGAGGAATGGAGTGCTTCAGGCTTCATGCACAGCTCTCATCAATTAGGTATGCCTTGCATACATGTGCGTGCTTGTCAGGTGTTTAGGATTGAACTTGTCTTTAAATCCTATTGTAGGATGCAAACATCTTTTTAATCCTAATGTGCTAATCTGCAACAACAGAGTCTGCTTGCGATGTAATTTCTTCATCACAACTGAACCTTATAACTTCATAAGTAAAGATTAAGCTAATAAAGGAATGATTATTATCACTGAATTTCAGTTATGTTTCTAATTTAACCTATGAAAGGGCAAATTATCTTGAGTATAATATGGCCATAAAACAGAGTATCATTGATATGAACACAATTTTGTTAGAAAAACCACCACGACCACTAATCATCATCATTTAAAACAATAAAATATTCAAAAAAGTACTAAGCTTTATAGCAAAATTTGTCGTTGTTAGCCAAATAGCCACCCTTAAGTATAAGAGGTACAAGTAATAGTATAGGGATTAAAGAAAGGTTGTCGAACCCATGAGAATTGGATTCCTCTCACTAGTTAGGGTGTGAACTTAATGGAATATGCAAATGTACAATCACAAACATAAATTCATAAGGAAATCTAGGCTCATGGTGAGTATGTCCAAGATGGAGTAGTGATTTGATTTTGGTTTTTTGAAGATAGTTTTACATTGAAAACAACTAGATGCTAAAATGTAAACTAAATTACTCTAAACTAAACTAGTGATCTAATGAATGAAAGTTAGGATTTAGATTGTCTACCACTAACCTCCCTTGCAAGAATTGATGCATTTCAATATGAATGATGTTAAATTAATTAACCAATTTCTATCCTTACATCCCTCTCGGGTATAACAAAGGACATGCTCATTTTGTGATATCAAGTAAACCCTCTTGGGTGTACTGCTTAATTACTTAAGTTATGCATTTTAATCCCGTTAGGTATCTAGTGCATTACCCTAAGTGCATAAAGTTTGGAGATGAAGAAATCATGCAAACCAACCAAGCTTATCTCAAAGTGATTGTAATTCACAACCCCTACATGCACATCTAATGTGCTTTCATGCTTTAACATTCATAGGTTACCAAGCTCTAAATATTATACCATGACATGGCAAATATACATACTCAAAGTGGTAAAGTTTAAGCATATGCATTCAACTCTTGAACTAGCATGTAGGCATGTTAAAGAAAATTGCATCACATCATATTATAACATCAATCCATACAAGATTGGTTGGGGCTTTCAATCATATCCCCAACAAAGTAACTACTCACTCATAATCATACAAATTAGCATCAAATCTATAATATACATCAAGGTAAATTAAAGAGTTGAAGGAAAGAATGAACTAGTTAAAGCTTGACAAATTGATGGCTAGCTCCTCCTTGTCCTCCTTGATTGCTCCTTGAATCCTTCTTGATGGTGAAATGGATGTATTATGGACTTCTTGATGATAGTGGATGAATGGAATGGTGATAAAGATATGATGCTTTATTGACTAACTTTGAGTGGTGGTGATGGAGTTTATGGTGGTTGGTGATGATAGAGGAGATGAAGTAGTAAAGGGAGTATGAGTATTATGGATTTGGATTTTGATAGGTGAAAATAGAGGTTTTGTGGAGGAGATGGAGAGAAACAAGATGTAATGGTATTGTATGAGTGATGTCCTCTTCAATGGGAGAATGGATGTTTAAATAGATGAAGATAGAGGTGTGAAAATGATGAGGAGAAGCCAAGATAGTAGCTCAAGCATTGTAAGAAGCATGGAGGTGGAGTATGAGAGTGGTAATAGATCCTAAAAATAAAGGAAAAGGGTATGGAAGAGATGGAGTAAGAAGAGGGAAGTAATGATGAACTATTAGAGAGAGTAGAATAAAAAAAATATGGCTATGGGAGAAAAGAGGAGCAGCTAGGTCCCTTTATTGTGCATGGAAAACATGAAAATGAAAAGTGTTGACCAAAGTCAATGTGACAACCAAATTAGAGAAGTGCATAGATATTCCTATTATCCAAAGGATAATATGATGGATTAATCTGGCCATGACCTTGTAGGATTCTTCTGAGACTCTCCTTGATAATTGCAGCATCATAGACCTTTTAAAAATGCACAAGAAATCCGCCCAAAGAATGTTCTATGTCAAACTGCCCTGTTTTGACTAGGATATGTTTTCTTTCTCTGAAACTTCATTCTTGGACAATGATTGACTTGATATTGCCGTGATTCTGGATGGTTCTTGACTTAACCATGATCTATGACATCATATCTTCAAGATTGATCAATAAAATTCTAGAAAAACTCCAAGTAAGTCACCATAAAAGATCTCCCAAAAAAGCTTTGTGAAAAACTAATAGTTTCTGCTATATCGGAAAGCCTAATTCGCACTTGATTTCCTGCTGCCTCGTTTATGATTCTGACAAGTTATTTGGCTTATGGTGAAGTAAAGCATCATACTTTTAAGGATGCTAGCCCTTTCTGCAAGAGTTCACTTGGAATGTTTCAAGAAAAGCTCTCCAAAATTGTTTCCGATAAGCTAATTTTGAGCTGCAGTTTTCTGCTTTGCAACAACTGTTTTGCATAACGATTTCCATGGACTTCCCTTGTAATTTCCGGCCAAATAGGTAATCAAACTTAGTCTTTTGCATCAGTACTTTATGGTCCATGGCTTCATTGCTCCATTTAAACTCCTATTTTTCTAGGATTGCTTCACGAAGTACTTGTGCTGCCAAAAGTGGTGATGCATGGAAAATTCACTGGAATTTCACTTTTTCTCCTCTTGTCAAAATTTTCTACAAAACATGGAATTAGATTAGTCAACACTAAATTGAACTTTTATAACAAGTAATTTAAATGTTTTAGGGTACAAATATATATATATATATATATGTATATATAAATATAAAATTATGATCCAACAAATACCCCTAAACTTGAACTTTGCTTGTCCTTAAGCAAACTAACCCAAATTCGACACTACAACAAAGACAACTACCTAATCCTTCCAATAATTTCCTCAAAGAACATTATATAGCTAGGGCATGGAAATCAAGCTCAGTCTTAAAACTTCATGGATCATGGATCATGGATCAAAAACTTGAGTTTTGAAATGCGTAACATGCCTTTAATTTGTAATTTCAATGTATCATAATTGAGAATGCATGTCAAACCATGTTAACCATAAACTCACAAAATATTCACTCTATTTTTCACACAAGTGTTTATGGGTTAACTATTCTACATTCAAAACAATCTCATGCAATTCCGACATACACTTGCTCTTCAATCTTATCTCCACTTACCAACAAAATCACATATTGGATGAAAAATGGCTTTTATTGGATGTAATGAGGTTCATGGTGAGGGGTTAAAGAAATGAAATGAAATGGAATAACAATTTTCAAATAACTTAATAAGCAACAATCCTTTTGAGATTAAGAACTTAAAAACTAAAAATGCTCAAAATTTCCACTTTCTCACCACTCCCCCAAACTTAGGCCCAGTTTGGGATTGATTTTGGAGGTGCTTTTGAACCTGCTTCTGCTTTTGGGCTTATGCTATGCTGTTTGGTAAATTGTCTAGAAGCAGCTTTTGGTCCAAATTGATTCTCCTAGAAGCTGAAATTGAGAAGCAGCCAAGTACCAGCTTTGGGAAGCTGCTTCTGTGGAAACACGGAGTGAACAGGGGTTGATTAAATGAAATTTACTCTTTTTTCCTATTATGTCCTCATCTTTTCTATGACTTTACCTTGACCCAGAAAGGGTTTTGTTATGCTCAGCTTCTCTCTTCCCAGCCTCCTCTGCCGTCAAAACTCAAAACACATCTTCCCATCGATCGATCTCTCTTGTGTCTTCAAAACCCGATTCCATCGCTCCTCCGCCACACGCCCCAAACCCAAAGCATTCCCGGACCCCAGCTTCTTCAACCTCTTTTCGTACTTGGTAAGCTCCTCATCAGAACCACTCTCCACATCTTCCTTGTTTTTCCTCCTCCCAGCATATATTATCCCATTCGTGGACATGATATTTGTGATCTTGATATTTGTGGACTGAGATTTTCCGTTTTATGGTTGTCTAGGTATCTTATCTTGTCGTGATGGAATGAATAATCGATCATTCGATCATAAACTAGTGTCAATCTGAAGTAGTAGATCATGCTGTCCCAAAAGTGAAGCAAAAACGAAGCCTTTGATCTGTGAAAAACGACTCATCTTCTGCAACTCCTCCTCAGTCAAGGACCAGTCGAAGATATCAAGGTTCTGCTTCATTCTTTCTTTGTTATAGCTTTTCGCTACCATGCTCACCCTTTGCTCATATACCCATCTCAACGATATCTGCAATTCACGCATGCAACATATGCATACAATCTATTAATTAATAATTAACTAAAGCTTAATTTAATTAATCAATCAAGCTATAAGGTTAGTTATTAACGTGCTGCAGGTAGACAAAGATATATATATATATATATATAGGTGCCAAAAGATTAATTAATTTATGATTTTATGTAACCACCTGAGCAGTTGTTTTCCCTTTTGCTTTGGCAATCTGTTGGAGGACTTGTGAGCGTAAAACCCTACCGTCTCCCCATGAAGTCCCAGATGCACCCAGTGGAGAGTAAGCTGTGACATGTATCCCTTTTGCCTTGCAAAACTCCCTCAGTTTCTTCACCTTCCAAGCTGGGCTAATCTCCACCTACATACATATAAACACCAAATTTCTATCAGTTGTTTATTGCATTTGGATTTGTGGGAGTTTTGGTTTTGGGGTTGTTTTTGAATTCACTTTTGTGGACTTTTTTTAATGGATCTGATGAATGGATTTTATGGATATTCCTAATAAATGATAAAACTGAAACCACATAAGAAGAAATTCGGATGGAGTTAGATTCAATACGGTTGAGGGTGTGTATTTGCTTCCTCTGTAAGGTACTTAGCTTGTTGTAATCGAAATCTCTTGATATATTCTATGTTCTGGATCTCTAAATTGTTCGGATTCCATCCGAAGTTCTGTAAATCTTCTGTGTATAATGTGAGTGCTTAATGGAGTGTTCTATTTTGTGTTTGTCCTTACAGTGACAACACAATAGGTGTTTGTCTTCAGCGAATCAAACTCACTGTAAGTCCTCTCCTTCTCCGTCTTTCCCCAAATTTACAGTATATTGCTGTTGCAAGCTTCGATTCATTGCGCTTCTTATTGTTTATCTCCTCTAAAGTTCTTAATTTTCCCCATATGTGTCACCTGCAGATTAAGTAGCAACAGATCGAAACAACTAGTTTAAGCCCTGTTTCTAGAGTTGGTCAATTTGTGGTATTTTGGGTACCAAATTTCCGCACACAGAGACGGGGTAAGTAAGATTCTCAAACTTTTTAATTCAATTCCAGTCACTACTACAAAAAGGCCATCAGACGACGGTGGATTTCTGTTGTGTGATGACCAAGCTCACCGTGGTCTAAGTGAGTGTTGTGTGATTGAAAAATCACACAACAGTAATTCCACCGTTGTCTGAAAGTAGTTGGCTCAACAGAATAGCTATTTTTCCGTTGTGTGAATTTTGCGCAGCAGGTGCCTGCCATGGCATGCGCAGGGATGCCTCGGCCATTCAGACAACAGAAAAAGAAATTTTGCCGTTTTGTGAGATTCATAACACACAACGGGTATAACTTATTCTTTGTTGTGTGAGATTCATAACACACAACGAGTATAACTTATTATTTGTTGTCTGAGACTAATAACAGACAACAGATATAACTCATTCTTTGTTGTCTGAGGTAAGTAACACACAACCGAAGTGAAATTATCTCCCTTGTCTGTTGGTTACTCAGACAACAGAGATGATTTTATTTCCGTTGTGTGTTATGAATCTCACACAACAGAATTTTATTTTCTTTTGTTGTTGGTTCTTAGTTCACACAACAAATTCTTTTTATCAACCATTGTGTGAGCAACATTAGGTTTGTTGTCTGAGCTTGGTTCTCACAACATTGTTTTGAGCTGTTGTTTGTTCATTATGTAATTCATACTTGGAATCTCTTTCAAAAAATAATGCTCCATATTACCATATAAAACCACACTCTAATCCATATCATTCAAGTAGCATTTTTCAAACATCCAAACATTCAAGTTACTAGATAATATACCAAACAAGAAAGCATTCTAGTTGCTACCTACACATGAATCAAAAGCATCCCTAGCTATTCCTAGCTGCTGGCTAGACCCATGAATCAAACTTGGTAGCTCACATGCTAAAAGGAGGTAATCCATAGTACTTGCTTCTCGAGCTCTAAGATCCCACTCCAACTCATTTATGTTGCTTCTTGAGCTTTGGATTATTACAACAGATGAGGCATCCTTCCCAGTCCTCACTCTCATATACCGGCATAGTCTTTGTGTCATGAAAAAGGACTAGGAATAACCCTGCAAGTTGGACAACTCAAATGGGTTAGCAAATCAGTATGTGCTATAAAAAAAACAAAAAAACAAAATCAAAGAGAACACAAAGACAAAGGGTGAAAAGAAGAACAAAAAGAACACAAAGAACCAATAAATCAATAGGGGTATACAAACTCTTTGTCTAGTAGTTTATGATTACTTATCACTATGGCAAATGCACATAAGGAATTAAAAAAATAAAAGCAGCCGTGATGTGAACTAATCAAGGAATCTAGTAGTTTCAATATAATCTCAGGAAAACTGCAACAAAAAATTTGATTCAGATAGGCAAGCAAGAAAACTCATCCCTACTCAACTCATTGCCTAAGCAGCTACTCACATAGTCAACAATACTATGATACAAAAATTTTAAGAGTTTACTTCTACATGAGTTTGATTAACCTGAATGATAGATAAGCCAAAAGTAACAGGGAGCCACAATTTTCAAATAAACTCAAAAATTTTCAGATTAATGTGGACTGAAAAATTAAGGTACCTCCACCATAATTTCCAGGCGGCTCTAGCTGCTGCTTGTGTTTTTGGATCATATATTACACATTAATTCATATATAAAACAACTAACTTGAATCCTAGCTAACTTAGATGAGAAAGAACATGCACGAGTCCAATAGGTTATCAAACTCAACATACTAAATGCATAGCAAGAACTATAGCTGAACCCTCCCAATTTTCATTGATAACTTACGAGGCAACTAGCAACATTGAAGAAACACCAAGTAACTTAAGCATTTTCTGATTGAGAGCATTTTCCGATTGCTTTATACTCTCTATAGATTTAGGAACATGAGGAATGAGATCAAATTCCTTCATTGTACACAAGGCCCTAGTTTTTATGCAATATATTTAGAAGAAGCAATCAGCTGAAGAAAATAACAACAAAATTGCAAAAAACACTTCAACCACAAAAGACAAGAACTACAATAAGACCCTTTTGTGGTGCACTGAGTACTTTTTTTTCAATCACATATCTTAAATGTTATGTCTTAACAACTATAAGTGAATAATATAATCATTACTAGTAGACATATCTGACCTACTGAATAGACAAAATTGGTAATGATTGCAATTTTCCATCTATAGCTTAGTTAAATAACCGACCGGTAAATGGTACTCAAATGATTGTATATAATATTAGATGCACAAAAACAAAAAATCATTAAAAATACATAATAAGAGGATAATAGCACTTGACAGAGGAAGTCAGCTGAAGCATACCTTGTAAACTCTTGTCTAGATTACGTAACACTGCATAATGCCTTTGCAGAATATTAGGCAGAGACTCCAGATCTGTGAAAGGGCAAACATTCGATATACAGTCATATTCTGTAGAAACACAAAACAGGAAAAGAAAATAGAAGTTTTCTATGCAGAATGTCTCTTCTGTGTGCATGGTTTTTGAATTTAGCTTGAAAATGCGTCATAAGAACTCGAGACTTTGTTTTTAGATTGTTAATACCGCAGACAAAGGAAAGCAGCCAATAAGGGAACAAGTCAAGCTTTGACAACACAACAGCACAAGCCCTCTATCAAATGCAAACACCAAGAAGTTAGAGTTTTTATGCCTAGTAGAGTTACTTGTTTTTCTCGTAATCCACTCTTTCTATCCTAGTGTAATAGTCATTCATATCTTACACTAGAAACAAGAAATGCAATGAAATCCTTGCTCATGCTGATTCCATCAAGTACAGACAACAACATTGCATAAACAAAAACCCCACGCATCCAAAAATCTTCTACATCCTCATACATAAATACATAGTTAACATAATACTGCTAAGAAACAGAAGCAACAAAATAATAAACAGTCAAGAATCGAGAAATTACCGAATATCTTCGTACAACAAGCAGCCTCTGTCATTTTCTTCTCTTCCTAAACCTCCAACAAAATCATATCATGTACTTTCAGCTCACTTGACTCATCGTAAGCCACTGTGTCCATCCATAATTCCATTACACAATGTAAACATTGGAATTCATGCTTGAGAACCAAAAATCAAAGTAGTTCCACGTAACATAGAGTCAGCAATAAAATCAAACAATACAAGACAGAGAATTTGCCCCATACTTGATGGTCATGTGAAATCATTCCCTTGGGGTACTAGCAAGATTTTGTCTACTGTGTTGTATCTCCCAGCATTGAACCTGAACAAAGGCATATTATTCCTAAATCATAATCATTACTACAAAACATATTGCACCAAATTCAATAACTTTCTTACAGATTAAGAGTCAATAGCTTTGTTAGGAATAAAAAGCGAAAGAATTGAAACCTAGTTGACCCAGGAGGTGGCGACAAGGTGATTGGCTTTGGGGCTGAAGCTGAGGCTTGAAATGGAGTCGTTTGGAGGTTCAGAGACCTATTGATTGAATCCAAATTACACAAAATTAACAAATATATATATATATATATATATTCATGAATCAAATCAAAGAAAATCAAAAAGTTGAATTGAATTTAAACCTCAAACTTGTTGAAATTCGTGTTATGATTGGCGGTCGGCATGAAACTCGACATCGGAGAAGCTGCTGCTTACTGCTCTGAAACAAAGATTATAGTGGCGATTGGTTAAAGGAGAAACACAGAGACGAACAAAGACAGTAGCGATTTAAATCAATTTCAGGGTTGCTGTTTTATAGAGAAAGAGAGAAGTAACTTACAGAAGCCGGTAGTGGAGGTGAAGAGCAAAACCTAGAGAGAGAGAGAGAGAGAGAGGGAGAACTAGTTTTTCTTTGGAGATGGCTAGGCTTTCGTCACGAACCCAGTCCTTGATGGCCTAGACCTGAAGGTCCATGTCCTTTACGGTGGCGTTGACGGGCAACAAATCGGTGACGTTGCTGGCTGGATAGGTTCAATTTCAGAGCTTTAGTGGATGCTATGCTTGTTATCGGAGATGAAATCATAAAAGTAAGGTTGGGTAATCAGGTCGGGTCTTACTGTTTCGCGCAATAACGAGCTCTTGGAGCTCTGAGATCCGGCCGTTGAACCCAGCGATCAACGAATCCAACGACGCCTTTGCTTTCTCCGCTCCCATCTCCCTTTCTCTCTTCAAAAGAAAACGACGATGAAATGCCGGACAGAGACATGGAGGAGAGAGAAAGTGGATCTAGGGCACTCTATCTCTTCCATCGCTGAAGAGGATTTAGATTTCAGGGGATAAATAATAGAAGCAAGGAGATCGAGAGACTGAGAGAGAGTTTCGTGGAGGGGGGGGAGGGGTTTCACGATTGAGAGAGCTCGAGAGAGGGGTTTCGTGGAGGGGAGAGAGAGAGAGAGAGAGAGAGAGAGAGAGACTAAAGAGAGCTCGAGAGAATTTGTTTCATTTTTCTTTCGGACACGATGTGGCTGGGCTGGGTGGGAGGCTCAATTAAACTTCAATAAATTCTAAAGTCGCTCACACAACAGAAACCTAACAAACTGTTATAAGAGTGCACCACATAAAATCAAAATGTCAAAACATGGAGGGAAATCTGCCCCATACAGCAATTTGGCTCAAAATGTTGCTGCCTATATGTTCCTACTTTCACACAACAGAAAAGTATAACTTCTGTTGTCTAATTTCTAGAGCTTGTGCTAGCTAGGTTTACCTTGTGGAAGACATTCAATCAAGCTTCCTCAAAATTTGGCATCCAGTTTTCAATCACACAATGGAAATATAAAGCACCGTTGTATCAAGTAGCACAATTTTCAGATTTCAAGAGGCAACCAAGACTCAAAAGTAGAGGGAAATCTGCCGCTAAATTTTTTAAGACTCAGACGACAGACATTACTTAATTCCATTGTGCAATGTAGTTCTGATAAAAAAGTCATCACTTTGTTGGCATTCACACAATAGAATATAACAAGTACCATTGTGCAATAAAGCTTATTTAAACACACAACAAATTATTTCTATTCCGTTGTGTGATTAGTGTTGTGTGATTAACTTTTTGTAGTAGTGAGTCCCTCCAATTATTTCACCTTTTGATTTCATTTCTTTGATTATGATGCTACTTGGGTATTTTTTTTGGCTACTGGTTCTTTTATATGTATATATTTCAACCTTTGCATACTAGTGTGAAATTGATATATTCTGGTCCCTAGCTCTTTATTGAATCCTATGGTTTTAAATAAAGGATATATCTAGCTCTTTATTGTGGTCAGCAGCTTTGTTTTGTGAGGATCGTGAGTTGCTAGTTGATAATTGATGCTAAGGTTCTCTGTTCTCTATGTATCTAAATTAAGGTTTGTGCCTTTTTAATTCAGTAAAGGCATGTGTTTGATAATGGGCAAGTTTGTTTCCTAAAGGTAATAGTTTGTAAATTTAGTTTGTAAATTGATGCCATTGCTGAAATGCTAGCTTAATCATTTAGTGTGTTGGTTGAACTCTTAATTAACACACTAGATTATGTAGGATATATTCTCTTAAAGCATCTGATCATATGCTCCTATTATTTATTTTTGGTAAACAACTGCATAAATTAATCACTTTTAGGTAATTGTACAATTAGCTTTGTCTCCCACTTTCATTAGTGCCTTATAGCTCTTTCGGCTTCTAATGAACTAAAATTTGATGCCATAGTTGTCTTTTCTGGATCTCGATTCTTCACTTTGTTTTTTTTACTCAATGATAAATGGGTCCTGATGTGTTTGCTCAGAGAATAACTTTGTGTATCTTGTTACAGTTTGTCTACATTGCCTCTAAAGATAGTGTCCAGCTGCATGTTTATAATTGATTTTAATTATAAATAGAAACTGGTACCGTGGTAAGGTGCTACAAATACAACATTGAAATGTAATTTAATATATGCATTCGCACTACACCAAAAAATGAATCAGACGACAGTTTTTCATTGTCGTCTGATAAGGCACGTTGCTGTTGTCTATCTCAATGTCGTCTGATTAGTGAATCAGACAACAGTACGGAACTGTCGTCTGAGAAAATTTTGCACAATAGCAGCGCAACACATTACTGTTGTCTGAACACCAGAAACAACAACAGCGACTCATATGCTTTTTGTTGTCTGAAGACTGGATCAGACAATATGGTCTTGTATGCTTGCTGTTGTTTGAAGGCTGGGTCAGACAACATGTAGCTATAAATCCCATTGTCTTTCCATTATTGACACTACAGGTTTCTCCAAAAAACTGTTGTCTGTTATTTTGCTGGACAATGGCTTTCTCATTCTTTTAATCCTTAAAGTATTATAGTTAGATGAATCATATAACAGTTTTTGTTAAGCATTTTGTGATGATCAATTATTGGACAATAGATTTTAGCTAGAATAGAATGGTCCGAGAGACATTCAAAAGACCTATATTCTACATATGTGGAATCCAAATGATATCACATCCAAAACACATTCATTTATGTAAATATATGATACATTCATCCATATATCCAACAAAGTCATTCCATTAACAGAACTAGTTTTCTAAATTAAATGTTGAAACCAACCAAGTCTTGAAGAACACCCTGTGAGGCCAAGGATGCCAGCAGAAGCTGCATCAGCAACAACCCATACTTTCATTGTCACTCCCCCTTGTCTCGATCTTGATTTTACTCCAAAAGTGATTATGCCTTGATGCCTCTCCCTTATGTATGTATGAATGATGGAAGTTAGATAAGCACCCTTTTCACCCTACATGGAAAGTCTCTTCTAGATCCTTATAGCTGGTTTGAATCCAGTGGAATAGGATAGTGATATGAAGTGATCCTTGTAACAGCTATTTGCCTGATGGGGAATTCCTCCTCCCATTTAGTTATACAGAATCTTCTTAATAAACCTGGCATTTGCAAAGAAGCATAAAGAAATTTGTCACCAAAACAGAAATAAAAAATAAAGGACCTGATACTAGACATAGAAAGTTCAAGACAAATTGAAATGCAAACACTTTTTATCTCATTGCTTTTCATATTGACACCTAAAATCAAGAAATTCATCATCTTCTTCGGTGGTGGTACTTCTGCAAATCAATGAATCAAAATCTTTCCCAGCGACTAATTTTATATTTCAATAGTTATGCACAGGAAAAAGAGATCATAATATCCCAATAAACTGTAAAAATTAAAAGCCAAAAAGGCACCTTTCGCATCATACTTTGATTATCTCCTCAACTGGAAGAGAAGTCTGCACAAAGACATAACAAGAAATCTTTTAAATACTAAAAGAAAATGATGAAGCTCATTTTTTACTGAAGCTCTCTAACTATTATATGCCACATGATCATTGGTGTACAAGATGCAAATTTCTGTACATAAACTTGTGATATATTAAGCCTATGCAAAATAAGAAACACATCATAAAGAGTATTTCCAGCTATCAATGAAAGAAATAATGCATACTTTACTAATTTTTCATAACCATCACAAAAATTGAAAACAACTACAAAACAAATCTTGGCTCTTAGTTTCATAAAGCACAGAAATTGGACTGATTTACAAAACACATAAAGCATGTTTTATGAAATTAACGGTTTTGTAAAGCACAGAAATTAGACCGATTTCATAAAGCACAATTTTTACTCGGTCCAATCATAAAGCACAGCTAATCAATGAACTTGGCATAAAAAAGTCCACCAAGAAGCAGCTAATAAACCATTGAACCCTGTTGAGCCACATTCTCCTTTAGAAAATTACCAATACCAAATGAAACAATTACTTTTTCTACATGCTTTTCATAGTCAAACCCATAATAGGAAGTAAACCGATCAATACAAGGAAAAACAAAACCAAATATGCCAATATTGCCAGAAGGGTTAAACTTGAGCAGAGATTATAATCCTTAAACAAAATGCAAGATGGCCCAGAACTATATAAACATAGATGAATGCAGAGAGAGGGCTTACAAATGATTCCCAGTTGTTGTTCCGTTTTTTACGATCCAACATGGGGGTTGAATGAAAGAGGCCACTCCTCAGATAAATGGAGTAGTTCAGTAACTGTAAAACTCAAACCCATAAAGTTGAGTAGTTGTAAAACTCAAACCCATCACAACACTAACAATCCTCTAAATTCCATAACTTACAAACCAACTTTAGCAGTTTCTCTCATAGTCTAACTAAAAGTTTTGAAATTGGGAAAACTACAACATCAATGCACTACCAAATCCTTAGAAATTTACAAACTTTCCTTTACTTTAAACCAATGCCCTTCTACTCCAAATCAAAGCTCAGGGCATACAAATGCATTATCTTTCTCCACACTCAACCCATCAATCAGCAATGAAACTCCCTCAAAATAGACCAATCTAGATGATAAAATGCTTAACAGAGCTGGAAAATACTAACAATATACAGAAAAAGGTAATGAGGTAATCATAACAGACCTTAGAAAACGCAATCGTAGCAAGAACGCCATTGGAAACGGCGAGAACTATATTCAGGATAAGCAACTGCAAGTCCAAACGAAAGCAATCACTATTTTCCAGTATTGATTCCAACAACATCATCTTTTCCAGAAGCAGCAGAGAAAGTGAGAGACTTTTTGCAACAATTAACTCCTTATAGACTGAGAGATTGGGAAAATCGGTTTTTAGATGTGTGTGTGTGTGTACAAAACAAACAAAATGCAGTAAAATTGAAATCTGATAAAGAAGAGAGAGAAAGATTACCTCATGGTGAAGAGCCGAGAGCTCGGGGTCGTCTAGTGGTTTTCTGGCCTCAGTGGTCGACGAAATCCTGGGTTTTGAAGCTTGGATCGGTCTGAGCACGTTGGTGGTAGCGGTGTGTTGAAAAGATGGTCGGAGATCAAAGAGGGTTAAGGAACAGCGACGCCGTAGCTTTAGAGGTCGAGTGCGGTGGTCCAGTGATCTTGATCGAGAGCGGGGTGGCGGGGTTTTGTTCTCCGTAGCCTAGGCTATCTTTTGGTGGTGGCGGTGTTAAAAGTCGACTGCCGGAAGTCAAGCTTTTCGGCGTGACAAAGAAAAGGTGAGAGGAAGGAAAAGAGAAGAGAGAGAGAGAGAGAGAGAGAGAGAGAGAGAGAGAGAGAGAGAGGAAGGAGGAGAAAAAATGAAAAGGCTAGGGTTCCCTTCCCTTTATATACTACTCCAGGTGAAATGTAAAATTTAGTCAAATGGAGGGAAGTGAAAATTGAAAATTTAATTAAGTGTTAAAGCCAATTCTAGGGCGCCAGCATATTGAACCCTAAAACTCAGACAACATCAATTCAAGTACATTGTCTGAAAGAGAGTAGCACAATAGAGAACTAAAAACTATTGTGTGAATCAAAACAATCAGACGACATTTTTTTCAACCATTGTATTAATAGTAATTGCACAATAGAGAAATAATAACTGTTGTGTGATTCAAAACAATCAGACAACATCTTTCATCAACCATTGTCTTAATCAACTTTGGACAACATTAATGTAATAACTGTTGTGTGATTCAAAACAATCAGACAACATCTTTCATCAACCATTGTCTTAATCAACTTTGGATAACATTAATGTAATAACTGTTGTCTGAATTAATCGATTCAGACAACATTAAAAAAATCAACCATTGTCTGAAATGCTATTGTACAAGAGCGAAGAAAAAACTGTTGTCGGATTCAAAAACTTAGACGACATAATATTTCTTGCTGTCGTCTGATTATTTCAGACGACAGTTAAAATGTTTGTTATCGTCTGATATGTGTTGTCTGATTCCGAAATTGGTGTAGTGTCGGGTTTGCATTTGTTGCTCAGTTTTTGTGATCAATATTATCATAAGTAACAATCTTCTCTTATCTTCTTCTTTTGTAGATCAATCCAGAGTATCGCAAGTTTCGGGACGTGGGAATTAGTCCTGAAATGATGGCTATTTATGACAACATGTTCAGGGGTAGCAAGTAAAGAGACTAGTGAAGAGATGGAGGATAACGAACATGATGGAGATGTTAAGAAATGCAATTGCACAAAGTCTAATGAATGCATCTACTTAGCATTTAGTTGCAAATTTCAAGTGACTTTAATTTCTTTTGTATAATGGTTCCCATTGAACTATGGTCGGGAAATTAATCCAAATATTCTAGACTTATTTTGTGTAATAGTAAAACATAATATGCATATTGAAGAGTTTAAAGTAAATCTTTTATTCGGTCCAACAAAGGGTACACGAATAATACATGAGAAATCTTTTTTTATTTGGTATAGTTACATAATCAAAAAACAAAATTATGATCAATATTAGCATATCTTAGCATGTATGCCCATTTTGGTAATTATACCCAACCAAAGCACTTTTGCCTTGCAACTTACCAAACACCTACAAATTGTTTTTCGTTCTCACAGCACTTTTAAAAACAGTTTACCAAACACCTCAACTGCTTCTTCTCACAGCAACTTCGGAAATGTCTCCTCTCACAGTACAACAATCCCAAACTAAGCCTTAAACAAAAACTAACTATTGAATTGAAATGACATTCTTTTGAGATTTTCTTTTGTTTCTCCTCTTTTTTTGCTTTCTTTTCAATTTTTTTTCTTGATACTAGGTTTTTTTTTTCACTAACAAAAAGTAAAATTGCAAAATGAAGAACACCACCACACTTATTCTTTTTCGAGTACCCCCAAACTTGTTTCTTTTAGCATTATGACATAAAAATCTCGTATTGCTCATTAAAAAAACTTGAAAGGGTAAGGCAAGTGTTTAAGTTAAGGGTAGACATTTATGGTGTGAAAAATTGAAGGCTAATTACATAAAGGCTCAAAATGACAATATAAGGATATTCATTCTTTTGAGACATACTCATTTGGTCATGGTGGATTCTCAATTGCCTAATTCGTTTCCAAGATGTAAAATTGAGACGAAGAGTTTTGAAAGATTTGAAGCAAGTTCTAGAGATGCAAAGCAAATGAGATGTTCACTCATGAAGAAATTAGTGCTTAGAACTATGAATGCACTTCAATTAAGCTCAACTACTCACAATATGGCATGTAATAGCTCCCACAAGTCTCACTATGTTTCTCTAGCTCAATATATTGATATGACAAATATGGTTAAAAATGAAATCAAACACTTGATCCAGAAAGATCTATTTTGAAAAATAAAGCTTATGAGACCCAAACAAGCTTTCTAGCCCATATTTATATTAAGCTCAAGTTCATCATTGGTGTGGGAAGGCACTAACTAAACACAATAAACAACTAAAAACACAAGAGTGATCCAAACTAGCAAATTTTTAAATTTTAGGCACTTTAAAGGTTTTGGACCAAAATATAACTTCAAAACATAAAACGAAGTTTTCCTTCCCCCCTCACTTAAATCTAACACTGTCCTCAATGTTAAAATGATGCTCTTAAAAGTTTCTCAATGAAACATTCAAGTATGGATGGAGTAAACTAAACAACTTTACATAATTACTAAACAAAACAAATAAACACAAACATAAAATACAAACTAAATGTAAGAGTTTAGAAAAGCTCCCCCTTGAAGACATATTACTCTCCACAAGTCACCAATAAACAAGGCATCAAAGCCTTGCAATCCAAGCTCATAAGTTTGGTGTTGCATCAAAAATGGCATCCTTCTTCTTCATCTTCTTCTTTTATTCAAAGACTCTTTATTCATACTTGGCTACTTCCAAGTAGGGCTTTGTTTTTTAGGATTTCTAGCCGGTCCTTAGAAGTTACTACCACTTATTAGGGAGGATACTTCTTGTGCAAGACCACCGTACTACTTGGAGCCAAAGGATTTCTTGACTTGTCATAGAGGCAAGAACAAAAGCAATCCATGAACTCTCCAATATTTGATTAAATGAATGGCTTTATTCTAGTCTTCCTCTTCTTTGCAATTGATCTTCCAAGTATCCTTCTTGACTTCTCCTTCAAAATTGATGTGGACTTCATGCTTGGAGAAAAAGTAGGTGGTAGAGGTATGTGAGAGTGAGGTGGAAGGTTGTGAACAAGTGTACCACTTCCTTTCTAATCCTTCACTTCATCATAGAAGCATTGAGCAATATATGGTGGATTGAGAGATAGAACTACCTTGATCTTAATACTCTTATTGTGAACATGAGTGCTCAATCTTCTATCTTGCTCCTTGGAAAGTTCTTGATGGTGCTCCTTGGATGGTGGAGAAAGGAAAATATCCTTGATTCTTTAACTTCTTTTTCATGCCAAGGCATGAAAGAACTTTCTTCATCTTGGAGAGTCTTGACCTCATTAGTGGAGGGATCATGGTGCATGGCTTCATTTGTTGCATATTTCTTCTCAAAGTGCTCATCATCTTCTTCAAGATTATCTTTAACAACAAGCCCTCTTTCTTTCCAAAATTGCACAAAACCATCAATGCTAGCCTTGATTTCTTCTTTGCTCATTTGATGGCTTCCATAACCAAGTGGTTCTTCTTGCATATTCACATCATCATCTTGAACTTGAATAGAGAACTCTTGCTCATGATGCTCAGTATACGATTCTTCGTTTGAGGTTGACTTCACTTAGTCAAGGAAAAGTTGTGGCTCTTGCAAAATGGTAGATGGCTTCTCTAATGCAAAATGAAGATAGAGTTGATCAATCTCTTCCTCTATTCTTACATTGGAAGCTTTCATCTCAGCAATGGTTTCTTGAAGTAGAAATCTTAGAGACTCATCTTTTTCTTCTTCTTGAGGATTTGCTTGGGATGTCATAGTCTCTTGATGCATGCTCATTTCGTACTCATACTCTTGCATGAATTCCGGGTACTCAAATCTCAAAACACAATCAAGAGGTAAGTGTTGTGGAGATCCACACAAAGCACAAATATGGTTGAAAGGCATGTGACTTTGGGTGTAAGGCTCCCATTGTTGATAAAGTTCACCATTATAGCTTTGTTGCTCAAACTCTCCTGGATCGTTCCATCCATCCATAGCTTGAAGAAATTATATATGTACCTATAGGTTCCCAAAGGATTAGTAACTAGAAATAAAATAAAATGCAAGGTATATACAAAAATTGAAAATTACGACTATTTTTTTTTAAGTTTTTAATTAATTATTTTACTAAGTAAAAATAAGAGAAATTCGATCCTTGGGTGTTGCATATCACATAACCTTTCGGTAACTCATTTCAATGCGACCAGGTAAGGAGGGAAAAGATTTCGGTGGAGCAATGCTCGCTTATCAATCTTTCGGCTACTTTTCAACCAACTAAAAGGTGAATTTATAATAAGTAATAAGCAAATAGCAAATAGGCAAGATTTTTTTTTTTTTTTTTCATTTTCAACATGCTCACATTTTATCCTTTTCTTACTACAATTTACTAATTTACTTACCCAAAATACTTACCATAATTTTGAAAATAACGTAACTGTTGTAAATGATAATGACTATTCATGCAATAGGTATTGCTTAATGTATACGATTGACAGACTCGTAATGTATGCGATTGACATACTTGTAATGTGCGATTGATTAGTATAGCTATTATGTATTGCTATTTGTATACATGATGTAACCCTATATAAACCTCATGGTGAGATGAATACAATACAATTATCCAATTCTCTACAACACGTTATTAGCACGATACTCTAACCCAAGCCCTAGCCAGAAAAAAACTCTAACATCCGAAATTTCTTTCACCAAAAACTGTCGCAAGCTCCTAGCCCTTGCTAGCCATACCGTGTGCTGCTCCTGCAGCCCTTGAGCACCTGTGTGCCTCCTACTGCCCCTGCAGCACAGCAGCACACTCATTCCTGTGCAGATCAGCCTGTTTACACGCCCCGAAACGTCTTGATTGGGACCTCAGATCAAAATCCTTCCTTCATCAAATTTGTTTTTCTCCGCCTCTTCTATCTGACCTCCAAATTTCAGCCCTATTGGAGTCATTTTGAGATCTGTACATCATTTCAGGTGAGAGTTGTTCAGAAGCGAATCTGCTCCAAATTTCAACAAGTAAGTTTTAAAGATTAAAGTTTCTGCTTTCTTGTCTTTTAAATTCCTTTATTTTCTGTAGGATTTTCAATATATGAACATGGGTTCGATTATTTAATAAAGTGGAATTGTGGGGATTCACGCTTAACGAATTAAGAGTGTTCGTATGAACTAAGAGTGTTCATAATGCTCGGACTAAGAGCGTCCGTAAGCATCAAATTGTGACCATATTAAAACATGGATTAAATTCTGCTTACTACCTTGTACTTTCAAGGGTTCATCAGTTCAGTCCCTGCACTTCTAATTTAATCAGAAAAGTCCTTGCACTCTCCAATTTCATCAAATCAATCCAATCCATCACTATTCCGTCAATTTTTGCTGTTAAAATGCTGACGTGGGACCTTCTCATAGGAAAAATTCCCAAACTACCCATCGCTAGGCAGCCCGCCAACGTATTAATGTTGTGAATACAGATGGGTAGTTTGGAAATTTTCTCCGAAAATTGACAGAGTGGTGACGGATTGGATTGGTTTGATGAAATTGGAGAGGGCAAGGACTTTTTTGATTAAATTAGAAGTGCAGGGACTGAATTGATGAACCCTTGAAAGTACAGGCAAGGTTTTAAATATCGGTATTTTCATATCTATCGGTACTTTGAAAAATGGAGATATCGGACATATCGGGGATACAGTGTATGAAAATATCGTTTTTGAAAAAAGTCAATTTATTAGAAAT
>LYNE01000676.1:56005-78995 GCA_001662545.1 Rosa x damascena
GAATCGAAGAGACACTTGTCACATCAATACCATATTCAAATCGATTAGTAACTAAAGAAATTTTAAAAATCATTTAAAAATTCCCCAAATCTCAAAACAACCAAGATGATTCAATGTACTACTCAACATGCACTCACATAATCTGCATGCAAACAAAATAAGATACCACATTCGATCATGATAACCAAAAAAAGGATGATATCTAGGCATATGAACACTTTTCAAAACCTTAAATAAATAACTTTCGAGTTGCATAGATCTAGACAACTTGTCAGCTTTTTGATACAGCAACATCGTACTTATATGCTTTTATTTCTTTATAACTATGATATAAAGAGGACCAACCTGTAACTCAAGAGAGGGCTGTTCTAGTTTGCCGAGATTTTTGGAGTGCAAGCGGTGCCTTTCTAAGATTTCCTTCATGCTTCAAGAAATAATAGCAATATATGTCACTGGGTAGCTAGAAAGATTCAAACAATAGTAGTAAACAAAAAATAACAAAGACAACAAAAAGCAGCATATATAAGATGTTTCATGTTTTACTAAAAAAATTTGGTTTAGCATTTCTAAGATGTTTCCTAATTGATAAAAACTTGTCAAACTGTTAAAATTAAAATCATAATTTATCTCTTTTTAATTTCTTTCCATCGTATTTAGACTACATTGAAAGAATGATAATTAACAACTTTCGTATGCATGAACTTAAACAAATTTTGTTATAGTTTATATACACAATTCCTTAAACCTCTTGAGAGACAAACTTCAAAATGAAGTTTAAGTGGCTCTAGTTTATATAACTAGCTGGCTCCCAGTTAACATAATAATCTGATTTAATAGGCAAAACGTCACCCACCGGCTTCCTAATTCAAGATTATTCATAGTCCAATTTGATCATCGACAATAGAAGCAAATTCTTTATATTTTGGCTGTAAAAATGGGAAAGTTTGCTTTCTGTCAATGAAAGAAAGGGAACTAGAATTTCCTTTGCATCATGGTAATAAACTGGTTTTGGTCACTCATTACCATTAAAAAGCATTGTCAAGTTAGTTCTAGCTACACATACAAGACAAAAAAAAATGAGCTTAAGCCACAAACAAAATCATAATATAAGAAGTTAAGAACCAAAGAAACAAGGTTTAATGAAGGAATCCCATCTGACTCAGTTCAGTTTATTGTGACTCCCAGTTCAGGTTACATGTCTTTGTGTTTGTGTGGGTGAGTCAGTCGGTCAATGAAACATATATACATATATATATATATATATAGAGAGAGAGAGAGAGAGAGAGAGAGAGAGAGAGAGATTGTCAAAACCACATGAGCTAGGTACAACTGGAAATGAACTATCCAGCTACTTGTCAACAAAGCCTAGCACTAGTTCAAGCTATCAGAGATAGCAGTAGTGATTAGACCCAGAGAGAGTATCACTTATGGTACATATTCACGAGAAACCTATTTACAGAGATCCATCAGTACCAAAACAAAAGCAAAATCCAGAAACAAAAGCCTCTTATAGTTTGTTACTTTTCCCCCCTCTCTCCTCATTCGATATCAATTTTTGCACTGGAAAAAACGTGGGAAGCGAATGAACTTTGAAGGCTGTGAAAAAGAGAGAAAAGAGAGACCTTGAGCTAGCATATTCAAAGAGCTTTCCGGTAGAAGAGAAGATAATAAGAGCAATATCTGCATCACAGAGAACTGAGAGCTCCTCGGCCTTCTTCAAAAGCCCTCTTCTTCTCTTTGAAAACGTCACCTGCCTCGCTGTGGCGTTGTCAATCTTCTTGATCTGAATCTTCTCCCGAGCCATCACTCAAATTCTTGATGAGTTCTCCCACTTTTTCTTCTTCTGGAAAGAACAAATCCAATATGATGAGAATAATGATGCATATGTGAACTATCTACCTTTTTTTGGAAATTTTGGGTTATCTCGGTCAGGGAATAAACCAGCGTATAATCAACGAATACTAACCAGAAAAGGCAAGGAAGTTGTTGTTATATGTGAGAAAAGCAGAAAATTAGGCTAATAAGAGAAGGACAGGTCCAGTGGGGGCGCCATTTTGCCAAATTTAGCCAAGAATCTTGGGCAAACCCTAAAGATGAAAAATTCCTCTCAGAGAAATAAACAGAAAAAAAGAGAGAAAGAGACCATCTTAGATCCACTACCACCATGAACTATGAACATAATGAGGAAAGAGAAAAAGAATTTTCAACCAATTGGAGCACATGGAACATAAAGAGAATAGGTGTGGATGTGGAGATTAGGTGAATTTATTTGATGCTTTCTTTTGAGTGCTTCTTTTCTTTGCCTACTTACCAGTGTGGGAGCTTTAGTGTTGGTTTCGGTGCTCTATCGCTGCGTTGGTTGGGCTGGAGTGGAAACTCAAAAGCCACCAATGGGGATTAAAAGGAGAGAGGGAGGGGGAGAGAGAGAGAGAAAGAGAGAGGGAGAGAATGTTTGTGGAAGCGTGAAAAAGGAAGGGAAGGTCTTTTTATGGTAAGCAAAGAACTTGGACTTTTCAAAGTTTTTGCCTTTTAGTTACAGTAATGGTTAACCATGGTGAGTAAATGTTGAGCAGTTGAGGTCCAAGCAGATGGAGTATTATGTGTCCTAATTACAATTTGGTGCCTACGACCTAGGTTTTTCAAGGACAATGTGTACCCACTCTAACAGTCACTTATTGGTATCTGTCCTTCACTCAAGAACATTTTTTTTTTGTATTGTCGTTTAGGTGATTTTTTTTTTTTTTTGGTTACAGTTTAGGTGATTGTTTTTTTTCTCTATCACTTTCCTTTTTTATAGTTACCTAGTTTTATTATATATTTATTTTCTTAATAAGGCTGAAAACCTACATCAATAGGAACAAAAGTTAGGAAGGAGTTTCATACCAGCAATCGGTAACTGGAATTTGGTGATCGGGAAGAGAGGACTATTCCTTTTTTGAGATGACAAACTTGCGTTGAAGAAAACAATGTAACGGGTGAAGACATATCGAGATTGTTCCAAGGGAGAAACTCATAGAAGTTAATCATAATGAAATTGTAAGTGAAGGAGCATAAATTGGGGTCATGTAGGATTATGGGAAAATTCTATATTGGACAACTGAGACTGCCACGGACTTACAGTCAGTGTATGTAGCTTATGGTCGGATCAAGGAAGAAGAAGATGGTTTACGAATAATCTTTAAAAAGAGACGGGGAGAAGAAATTTAATGCTTCTTGTGGAAGTTGTTTCCAACTGTTGAATTCTTTTCAAAAAAGTGACTATCTCAAAAGTTAATTCAAATAGATCCTAGCACCCAATCATGGTAGAGAATTCATGTCCTTTTTTACTATGGTGTAAATATGAATGTTGAATAAAAATTGACAAACGTCAACCATCATATCAATAGAAAAGCTAAGCTTCTAATGATGACATTTAAAATGAGGACTTCTTAATCTACGTTTTTGAGACCCATTTTTTTATCACATTTTTATTAATTAACCGTTAGATGTTTAGATATTCATGAATATATCATTTATGCAAATTTTCAACCAAATTAAAAATCGTTAAAACATTTATAATTGTAATTTATCATTTATGAACATGAAAGATTTAGGTTTGACAGATTTAATTTATCCATTAATTTGATTTAGTTCAGTACCTTAACGATTATCAATTTGAAATAGAATTTTCAAGAGTGATCTACTCATGCGTATATAAACATATAATAGTTGATTTGCCGTACTGTAATCGAAAAACAAGTCTAACAACTGTTAATTAGAAAGTCCTCATTTTAATGGTTTTCATTAGAAACTCTCTCGAAAAACTAAACCAACATAAAATTGCACGTTGCTTTAGGGTTTTTGACTTTTTTCATCGGATAGTTTGCACCATTTCTGCCAAGTTGAGTGGTCCATTGTACATAGCTTCCTCGCTTGTTTGATCTCTCGGTCCCCATTGGATCCTCCTTACCGAAACTACCATTATCAATGGTGTTGTCCATGATCCTTTCAGACGGGGTCGTGCACAAAATCTCTATCGGATTCAATGCATGGTGGTTGTTCTTTATGTTGGCATCCTTTTTTACCCTCTGATGGAGCCCTCATTATCCTTAAACATGTCATCTTGTGAGTGTGAGAAAAGCTTAGTCCTATTGTGAAACCAACTATTATGTTGTAGTTACATCCATCTCTTGTGGCTTCTTTGTTGAAAATGAAGTCTCATGAACTGTTGTGGGGCTTTGTCGGTGTGTAAAATATCAAGCACACACAATAAGCATTGGCAATTTCTATAGATCGAGGACATCTTTACACACTGTCTATCGATCACTTACAATTTTATTTTTAATAGAGAAGATGATTGATCTTACTCATTTGTAAAGTTAAGTATTTTATCATAAATTGATACCAAATTAAAGATTGAGAGAGCCGTTTTCATTATATAACGGACATTTTATAATATTATATTATAATAACAACATTAAAGGTCTGCTTACTTTTAGTATATTATTTTTTTTTAAGAGGTATTTGTTGTGGTTTCCCTCCTTTTGATTAATAAAATGGAGTATTAGAGAGGTTTTATTCCTCTTCTATCCTCGATCTTACAGGAAAAAAAAAATAGCGGACAACGGTTTAAGAAAGAAGCTTTTGGGAGATTAATGTTAATGGTCTATCGTCAAATGATCTTCCTCGCGGGTACTATGATTCTTCTGCGACCTCTTCATGTTTTGAATTCTTTTGGTGTTTATTTTCTTCGTTTGGAATTGGTTGGTCAGTACTGACGCCACTACTAGAAAACCAGAAGAAAATAGTTTAAATATTTCCTGAGTTAAGGCAAGACTGACAGAAAGTCGGAGCAAGAAACGATTAAATTAGAGAAGAAGAAAAGCTGAGCCTCTCTGCCCAGCTGAACAAGCAATTAATTTATGTAAAACTGTGCAAGCATAGGATTAATTAAGCTTTATTGCGATGGTGGCAGTTAGGTGATTGATATGAGAACGGTACTTCGTACTCGATTCTTTTGCTGCCCAGGCCCAGGCCATACTGGTGTCATGACTCATGACTTGACCGGAGCAATTGATTAGATTAGATTCTTTTTCCAGTGTTTAAAGCTTCTCCGGAGCACTGATCTACAGTGATGGACGATGACTGGTCCTACACCTATACCTGGCCAAACATGTCCCTCCCTCAATAATCATGCACTAATTTCTTATTTGCTTTACCATTATCGTCAGTACACCTACACCTATATGCACTAATTTCTTATTTGCTTTACCATTATCGCCAGTACACCTGCACGGCTGCACCTATACAATGCATTCCTTTTTTAGAATTAAACTATCTGTATCTACATTTTTTTTTTTTTAATAAGTATCTACATATTTATCAGAATTTTAAAAAATAAAAATATCAAAAATATTAAGGATATATGAGAAAATATATTATTTTTGAAATAGTCAATTTATTGTAATTATATATAAATAAATATGAATGTCAACTTTGGAAGGAAATCTTCTGTCTCCCATTTTTTGTCCCTCCATTAATAAGTTGACATATGTACTTCTACTCCACCTCATCTGACGCACATCCCAGTCTGTTATCTTGTAAATACCTTATATTTTAAATAAATAAAATGAAATACATACCCAATTCCATAGTTCTTTCCCTCATTCGGAATCGGAAGTCATACTGTCAATAGTGCAACGTGCGAGCGATCTATCTCTCACTAAGAGTAGAACATTAAATCATGGAGGGTCATAAGTGAATCTCTCTATTATATATAATAATTTGGTCATATCATTCTAAGCTTGATGATTTGCAATTTTGCATATTATACTAAGCTTGAAAGCATATCCAGATCTTGATACTGAGCATGAACCCAGAACTCGATACTCATGAACTCGGATCTTACCCTTGCAGAACTTACTTTTGACCCCAAATCAAAATAATCTTACTCATGCACCCAGATCTTACTCATAAACCCATATCGATCTTACTCAGAAACCCATATCAAAATGATCCTACTCATGAACCCAATCACAATAAGATCAAAATGATCTTACTCATGAACCCAATCACAATTAGATCAAAATGACCTACATGGACAAAACTCAGAAAAGAAAATTCAATTTAAAAAAGGAAGACAAGAACCCTGTGGGTGGCAAAATTGAATTGAAACCACAACCAAAATCTCAAAGAGAGACTCATAGACCCTAATTGCAGAAAATTAAATCCTAAAGAAGATTAGCAATCGGACGCCGATCACATCAAATCCAAACCAAAATCTGCTTCACTGTCAGGCATTCGACTTGGAGAAGATGGGTCTCAAGTTTGAGAGTGTGTTGCAACTGAGTTAAATGACGGTTATTTTCATTATTTTAATTAAATATTTATTTTTTGAAATTATAGGTTAACAGAGTTAAATCACTATTAGACGAGTTGGACTGAAATGCCAGATGTCAACAAAGTAATGGAGAGACAGGGAATGAGACAGAAAATTAGGAACAGAAGATTTCCTCCCGTCAACTTCATCTACATCCAAAAAAAGAGATTCTAGGTGGTTAAAAAGCCGTTCGCTGGTCTACGAAAATGCAGTAATCAGACCAAGACATATGACCCATATAGTGCGAATTTTAGTGATGAACATGATAGTTATAGATCTTTTTAGAGCTGCTGACTATTTCTCTCATAAAGGAATAAGAATGAATCCAACTGGATGACTGATCATGTACTTCTCCATATTGATTATATCCATAAGCGTTATAGCCAAATTGATTGTTGCATTCATGAGATTTATTTGAGGTCCCACTGCGTTCTGTGCCTAAATTTATAGAGTCAAAAATTAAGGCAATTGAAGAAACATCAGATGGGGTACTTCAATCATTAGTTGCACCTCTAGTTCTCCTCGCATATCGGGTCTTCTCTTGAGCACAATGATCAACTGTTCTAGTTCCTTGGTTTTCATCTTGGGTGGTATGATCAAAATTACGTTCACATATAAATTGGTTTAATCCTCCATCTATAGAAGATTGTTCATATTCAAATCTTTCATCTCCACCACCTGTTCTGCTTCCACCATCTTCATCATCATCAGAGCTATATGGAGTTGTTGTACCACCCCACACATCATCACTATTTGAATTATCTCCTGAGATCTCTCCTCACATATTTGCATTTAGAGAATTACTTCTCCCACAGAATCACCTTGAGGGTATTTCTCCTCACCTGGATTTGCTTTGAGGGGATTTCTCTTCACCCAGATTTCCCTTGAAGAGATCTCTCTTCACACAGATTTACATTTAGAAAAGTTTTTTCTATTTTTTTTATCTGATTTTACAGATATTTCTTCACTTTATCAGGGATATATCCTAAATATCTAATATATCGGGAATATTTAACGATGTCGGAGAAATTTCGGGAGAAACTATAAAAGATAAGATATTAACCCCCTAAGATATATCGGTCCGTCGAAAAAGTGAGATATCGGAGGATATATTGAAAATATCGCAGATGTTTCAATCATTGTTCCTTTCTACTCAGAGTCTCAGAGCAAGGCGGAATGAGTCATGATTGTCACGCAACAAATGTTGTGATACCAAAAATCTATAGCACACTGGAGAACTGCAAGAACAAGATCGGAAAAAGGTCAATAAATAAATCTTCCATTAGATGAAAGAAAACAGAAAGAGAAAAAAAATCTATTGCTATATATATATATATATATATATATATATATATTAGAAACCTTCCCACATGCAAGAGTCATTTATTTTTTAGTTAATTATTGCAGATGAATTTGAGAAATCGGTAGTGGCGATGTTGTTTACTGGAGAAAGAGAGAGTGGGAGAAAAAAAACTGAGTTAATTTATTAAATTTTTTTGAGGTGAAAGGATAGATTTGTAAGAAGGGATAATGACCACTTACCCATAAAATACCAAAATACACCCTATACACTCCACCAACTTATTTTCAACCCTATTCACACAAAAGTTTTCTCTTTTTCTCCCAACTATTCCTTTAACTAAATGTTTATATCATTAGTACCCCTCTCTCTCTATTTCTATATATTATTTGCTTTTTCCATTATTTTCCTTTTGATGAAACGTGGTGGGCTCATATTGAATTTATTTGTTTAGACTATAAGTGCAGCTATAATTCATCCTATGTATTCAAAGGTAAGCAGTTAAATTTTACTATTCATAATTTCGATCGTTGACAGACTTGAGTTAAATGTTATCTGTAAAAATACTAGCAAGGAATTGAAGAGAAAAAAAAAAGTTGAGAAAGTTGAAAGACTTTAGAAACAGTCTTAAAAGAGAAACTCCTGGCTATTGGGATATTATATTCCATACCCAGACAAGAATTTATAAAGTTGAGCAAGATATTGAAAATCTCTTGTATATGGTTACAGAGGAACAAAAACATCTTGATTATTTGAGCATTGGTTAGATCCGCAATTCACTGGTATCAGAGCTTGTAAAATAGATCAAAAGGGGAATCCCCAATGGGAATAATGTCTGATTTAATATTAGAGAAGTTGAATTCTCTACTGAAATCCTCTGATGTTTCTCATCAGAGGATTTCAGATCCTCTGAAAGAATTATCTAGATGTCATGATCATCTAGAAAAAATACCTGCTATAATCTACCAATTAGAAAAATTGGAAAACAAAATAGATTATATAAAGGAACTTCCAAAAACGGAATAAGAAAAGCCAACAAGTGTTAGCAGAAAAATCAATGAACAGCAAAAAACGCTGGATTCTATGAAAAATATACTGAAGGACAAGAAAGTGCCTACAGTAAAAACAAAGAAAGCTAATGGATTTAAACCATTAGAAAAACCAGATAAGAATCTTGTTCCTAAAATGATTTTTCTAGAACCATCTATTAGTCATACTAGTATTTGGTATGAAAACCCGAAGGATACAAGAGATGTCAAGATGATGAGCATCTTCGGGAAAAAGAAAGGAGTACAACTCCTAAATGCTAAAGAGTTCGAATACAACGAAATCGAACATGAGGTAAAAAACTCCTCAATTCCAAAGTTAAATTTCAAACAAATCTACAAAAGGGGAACGTTTGATCTGATGGATAGCCATCACTTCAAATTACTGGAATTTACAACCCCCTCCACAACAGGAGAAACTGATCTACTGATAATCACTCTTGCAGAAGTTGCCAGAGCAAGAACAAAAAATTATCAATTTATGCATATTGGAGCAGTCCAAGTAGGCATAAAACTTCTTGCCCGAGAAGGTATAAACTGTTCAGTCCTATGTGTCTTACAAGACAATAGACTAACAGATTTTCAAGCTAGTTTGTTGGGAACCCTTGAAGCATCTTTATGCAATCAAGTGGCTTATTTCAACTGTTTCCCAAATTTCTCAACCAGCTTGAAAGATGCAGCTCACTGTCTAAGACTGAGAGTCAAGACAGATGACATATCAATGAAAAAAGATATGCAAGAACTTGCAATAATATACAAAATATACTATAAACTGATGAGTACCACAATAGAACCAAAGACAAGGATATCAAATATCCCAGGTCTTACTATTAGATTCCTCACCAGTCAGAAGAATCATTCACAGCAAATCCACAAGGTCACTTGGAATGAAGTAACCTTCCCTATTGAATGGAAATTGTCTGGTTTGAAAAAACCAGCAGAAAATGCCAAAGCGGCAATTTATGAAAGCAGAAAGACTGGAGATATCAGTCTCAAATTCGACGATAACAGAAAAAGTGACGTCTGTCCTGAGAATGTCAGGATAAACAACAATCTTCTCAGAAGAAGCTACAGCACTAGAGAAGCTAGTGTTAGTGGTACAAAATACTCTGAAGAACCATCTGAGTCCATCACTGAAGAAGAATTAGAAGCTTATCTGAACAGACCAGTAAATATGCTTAGAGCACAAAAGCTCTATGATCTCTATAATGAAGCAGAATCTTGCGAATATCCTGAACGATTAGAAAAACTAATCGAAGAAATGAAAATTTTCAAACTAAGAAAGGAAAGAAAACTCCTTCCTTATCAGGATATTGAAATGGAAGAAGGAGATAGCTCCAAAACTTTCATCACTAGAGAAAAAGGAAAAGTAAAACTCCATTTACAGAAAGTCCCCACGGGCAAAAATGGAGAAAGAAATTCTCAAAGATTTGTCCCAGAGGACTATACCCAAAATACCAATTTCCACTCATGGTATCTGGCTAAATCTAGACGAAGCTCTAGACAAGAGAAAAACTCTTGACCAATGGGTTGATAGCCTGATGATGGCTTCTGCTCTAACCCTTGGAAAATTTGAAGCACCAGATCTTCAGGCGTACTATGAAACTACTCTCACTGGAGTAGCAAAAAAGTATTATTTCTCTTTTAAAGAGACTGCCAGAGGGAAAGCCTGGCTTGATGAAATCAAAAATTCAAAATCTCCGTATGATTTTGCAGTACCTCTGTATGATCAGTTCTGTGGAGATCTCTCAAATCTGAGTGAGAAGGCTAAAGAAACAGCCAAATCAAATATCTATGCTCTCAAAATTTGTGACATGAGATATTTTGAAGAATATTTGAATGAATTTCAAGAATATTACTGTACAATTGGGGAACTATAAAATACTGATCTAGTCAACCTTTTGCACAGAAAACTCCCTGAACCATGGAGAACAGCTGTGAGAGAAAGCATAGCTGAAAAACCAATTGAAAGATTTTCAGTTGGAGGAATTGCCAACAGAATTAAGCAATTACTGAAAAAACAATGTAAAGCCAATCTTAGAGCTAAGATGGCCGAGAAACAACTCAAAAGAGTTGAAAATTTCTGTTATGGAATACTGGATATGCCAACCAACTGGGGATGTCATGAATCCAAGTTCCACAGAAAAAGAAAAGAAAAATATTACTCGAAAAAAATTCAAAAAGAGTGATAAGAAAAGAGATTGGAAATTTAAGAAAAGTTCAAACTTCAAGAAACAACAAGATGAAGATCCTAAAAAGAAATTCTTCAAGAAAAAGAAGAATATATCACCGAGTCAATCCTTAGAATACTCAACCAGGCAAGAAAGCTTGCAGATGCTGGTTATGTAAAGCTGAAGGGCACTATGCCAATGAATGCCCAGAAAAGGGTAAAAGATCTACTAAAACTCTATTTGAAGAATATGAGCCTATAGTAGAAACAGCAAACATGAAGGGCTATGAAATAGCCTATTCTGATAATGAAGATGACGACAGGTCAGTTTATTCTACCTGGTCTGACGAAGAAGAATCATCTGCTTCTGAAACAGATTCTGAAGTAGAGTACTTAGAATCTAGACAGATGAATGTTCTACATGTCAAAAACTGGGAAGAAAGTAAGACGGAGGCAATAACTTCTTCTTATCAGGTGAACCCTGGTACATTCGTTTGTGACTACTGCTTATGTCACGAAAAGGATGGACTTCCTTTGTTCTGTGAAAAGTCAAAAAAGACTTATCACAAAGAGTGCTTCATAGCTGAAGCAAGAAGAAAAACCAAGAATGGCCTTGTCAGCCAATTGGTAGAACAAGAATATGAAGAATATTTCTCTGAACAAAAAGAGAAAAAGGTAGAAGCATTGTTCCAAGAAATTATGAAACCTTCTTCCTCAAAAATAAAGGAAGAAAAAATCGATGACAATATTGAACTAGTTGAACCACCAGAAATTGTTCCAGAAGAATGTAAACCATTCATTCCATAAGAACAAGCTCAAGAAGATGAGCTTCAAAATTCGAAAGTCATCTCTACTAGTAGATACAGCAACTACATAGAGATTGGACTCAAATTTCCTGATCATAAAAAATATCATCTACATGCCTTTGTAGACAATGGATCAGGATTTACAGTTGCAAAGAGATTTGCAATTCCAAAAGAACTCTGGAAAGAAGATAAGAAAAGAACAGCTACTGGTGTTACGTTTGATGGAAGCCATCTTACGATGAATAAAGTAGCAAAAAATGTTCATATCACTATTGGTGGAGGAACATTTATCATCCATAATGTTTGGCAATCTGAAGGCCAAGGATCAGATTTCTTGTTGGGAAATGACTTTATTTTCCAACAGAGATTCATCCAGGATGAAGAAGCAATAGGCTTCAGAAAAGAAGAACGGGTATTCTGGGCGGATAGGCTTACTCAAGCCAAAAGTGTAGTAGGTCCAAACTTTACTACACAATACCAGAGATCGCAACAGAATAGTGGTGATCTTACCCCTTACAAACCCAAATTTGAAACCATCCTCCAGATTAAACAACAAGAAGAACTACTTGTTGAAGAATCATCTTCTGACGAAGAAGAAGAAGAAACATTTACCGCAGATGAAGAAGCTAGATTCATACATGAGCATAACCTCAAGCACTTTCAAAATAAGCTTGAGTCCCAGAAAATTCCCACTATTGACAAAATCAAGAAACTACTCGAGCAGAATATCGATGTAGACTCTCAGAAGTTTTGGGAAAAAGACTCAGTGGTCTGTGAATTGAGATTACATGATATGAATGTCATCTGTCATGTTAAAGCCATTCCTCAGTACAAAGAGGAAGATCAAAAAGAATTCAAAAAAGATATTGAAGATCTCCTGAACAAGAGATTAATTCAACCTTCCACTAGCCCTCATCATGCTCCAGCATTCTACGTGAGAAACCACGCAGAAAACCTCAGAGGAAAAGCTAGAATGGTGATTGACTACAGAGATGTCAACAAGAAGACTGTCAAAGACGGTTATCAAATTGCTCAAGTAAGAGTACTGATCAACCATCTCAGAGGAACTAAAGTTTTTTCAAAATTCGATGCAAAGTCGAGTTTTTGGCAAGTCAAGATGCATCCTGAGAGTGTCCCTCTCACTGCATTTGGAACACCACAAGGCCATTACGAATGGTTAGTAATGCCTTTTGGTCTAAAGCAAGCTCCCTCACTCTTCCAAAGAAAGATGGACAACATCTTCAGACATGTTGCGGAGTTCTACGTCGTCTACATTGATGACATCCTCGTCTTCTCCAAAAACAGAGAAGAACACATGAAACACCTCCATGAGGTTGTAAAGCTCATAGTTCAGCATGGAATTATCCTAGGAGAAAAGAAAATCTTCTTTATCCTCGATGAAGTTGATTTCCTAAGAATAAACATCAAGAATGGAGTGATAAAACTCCAACCTCACATCCTTGAGAAAATCTGGAAGTTCCCATATAGAATTCCCGATGCCAAGAGTCTAGAGAGATTTTTAGGAGTCATAAATTATGGGAGAGATTTCATTCCCAAGATCTCAGGACTAACAGCAATGTTATCTCCTAAGACAAGTTTCAAGAGAAAATGGAACTTCACCACAGATGATGAAAAAATTGTAAAGCAGATAAAAAATCTCTGCAAGAATCTCCCTCCTCTACAACAACCAGAGGAAAATGATGAAATTATCCTCTAAACAGATGCGAGTGATAATTACTGGTCCGGTGTTGTTCTGGCAAAAACGCCTGGAACTAACATTGAAAAGATCTGTAAATTTTATAGTGGCAAGTTCAGCCCTGCAGAACTAAATTATCCCACAGGGGAAAAGGAAATTTTGGCTGTCAAGAAAATGATTTTAAATTCTCCAGCTTTTCTTGGAAAACCCTTTATTGTCCGCACCGATTATGCTAGAGTAAAGAATTTCAAAAAATTTAAACTTGATAAAGCTGCTGATAGAGGAAGATTAGCCAATTGGCAATTATTTCTTAACCAATATGATTATATTGTTAAGTTGATTGCAGGAAACAAGAACTATCTTCCAGACGCCCTAACCAGGGAAATGGCGATGTTTAGCCGAAAAGATGACGACGAAGGTCGTAATCCCAGAAGCAGAAGACCTGGGAAAGAACATGAACCTGCTGAGGATCCTAAAGAAAAAATCCTCAAAAGATTCTTGCTAGGTCCAAAAGGACTAGCCACAACTGATCAATCCCAGGGTAAAGGATTGGCTAGCCTGTCTCAAACGGCAGACGGTAAAGGCTCATCAAGACCGTTGACGGCTGCTGCTTTGCCAAAAAGCAGACCTACTCCAACTGGAGTTATAAATGTTTTTAATTATGAATTAAGAACCTTTCACTATGCCAAAAATGTCATCAGACGACAGACATCAGACAACAGAAAGCTGATTTTCTGTTGTCTGAGTTTTTCAGACGACAGATAAATTAAATCTGTTGTCTGAATACACTGAAAAACAATACTTGTTTCATTTTCAATATATGATCATAATCAGACAACATATATAGATAAAATGTTACAAACAGTACCCGAACTAAGACTCATTCTTAACTTCAGTACCCGACTATGCAAAACTATCACTTTGGTACCCCAAGTTTGAAGTCCGACCCAAGAATGGTACACGTTGTCCATCACGGCGTTAACTAGCTAACAACGTGGCATATTTTGAGGGCCCTCATGGTTTTCCACGTAGCAAAGACTTAACGCTGTGATGGACGGAGTGTACCATTCTTGGGTCAAGCTTCAAACTTGGGGTACTAAAGTGATAGTTTTGCATAATTGGGTACTGAAGTTAGGAGTCGGCCTTAATTCGGGTACTGTTGGTAAAATTTTCTCATATATATATATATGTTGTTGTAAAAGATTGAAAATTTTCATATCAAACCCAAAGTAATTCCCTCCAAGAAGTTGAAGTACTTTCCCTCTCAAAGTTTCAAAACCCAGGCTAACTAGTCACTAGGGGTGATATTCAGACAACACAATTTCTTAATTGTGTTGTATGAGTAAGCTGTGTTTGACTTTTTTATGTTAACTCCCCCTTTTTCTTTCTCTCCCAACGATTGTAGTCGATCCCATTCTCTCTCTCTCTGTCTCTATCTCTTTCTTTTGCTTTCTCAAACCTTCAAAAACCAACAACTTCCCCAACAGACCACTGCAATCAGCATCATCCCTATGGTGCCTCCGCCTTTTCCTCTTCTCGCTCAACCCTCCATTCAGATCCAGTCCTCGGAAGGAGACGGTGGTTTTTCAATTTGGGCGTTTAGGGTTCTTCTAGTTTTGGGGTTTTCCTGGTTTTGGGGTTCTTTTGGTTTCTGAGGGGTGAGAGTCCACCTGATCCACTTTCTCTCTCCCTATCATCCACTCATTCTCTCACGCCTTCTCTGCTTAAAAACCCAGATCTGTCTTCAAACTAAACCCTTGTCGGACCACCTCCCCTACTCGTCGAACTCTTCTTACTCCTATTCCGGCCAAAGAGAGGTAGTCGAAGCCGCTCGCTTTTGGTCGCGTGCTGCACTTCGTTGTCGCCGCTATGGTAAGCTTCTCTCTCTGCTCTCAGTTCGTCTACTTAATTCATTTCTAGACGTGATTTGTTAGTTTTTCCATCTGAATACCATCTGTGATTGTTGGCAAGAAGTTGATTACAAAATATGCCAATCGAAAATTCCCACTATTTTCTCGCCAACCAAATAACAGTTCAATCAACTCTCGTGTTATACATAGTTTTCATCTTTAGTAGTCAGATTGGAATGGAATTGAAGTATACTGTTAACTGTTAAGATTTTTAGATTTTGTTTACCATGTGGTAATTGGATTTATACACTCTTAGTTTCTCTGCGAACTGGTAGTGCAATAAGCTTTGGTAGTTTGTATGTTCTGTTACCGAATTTAAAAGGAATCTACTGCTTATATATGTAGTATTTTAATTGTGGGTTCTTCATGATTGCTGATTATTGCAATTTGTCTATTGGATTGTGTTTATAGTTCAAGAGGAAGCTCAGAGAGCCCAAGGGGGAGAATGTCACTCTTGGACCTGCTGTTCGTGATGGAGAGTATGTACGTTTTTGGTGTTGCTCACATCTTTGCCTCGTTCAATGATACCTTCATTGTAAGTTGTGCATCTTCTTGAATCTAACTGTCATTGACTTGCAGAGTTAGGAGTTGTAAATGAGTTTTGTGTATTTTAATTGCAGCATGGGGATGTCCTCTTCATAATGCTATTGTTTGGATGGCTGGTACAGCTTTATTTGCAGGTATTATTTTTTACTTTGACAATAGAATCTTATTTCGGTTTTGATTGTTGTCATGATATATTGGTTTAATGCATGTGAGAAGCTTCCTTCTTGTTGGAAAGAGAAGGCAGTAGAGATTTAATTCATGAACATAGGTTTTGTTGGTAATGAATTGCTTGATTCATGTCTTTGAGTTTCTGTGTATAGCATTTGGAATTTGGACTTGATTTAGTATTGTTTTTTTAACAGAAATGTTTCTGGAAACTTTCATATATGTAGTATGGTTTTGAATTAAGTTTTTCTTTAGAGACCATGTGTTTACTTCGGTACATATTTTTAAACCTTGTTTCAGGTTTAGTAGGCATGGATCTGTATGGTCCTTCTTTACTCATCAAGTGGGTATAAATTAGGTGAACTTTCTTATCTCTATATTATAAATCATCTTCTTATTTTGTGTAAAGTAATTCGTGTTGCATTGTTATATCTGTGTTTTTTTTTCTAATGGTAGGGAACTAGGGATGTAATAGGTGAAGGGGAATCAAATGGAGGAAATCCTGATATTAAGAGCATGTAAGTTCTTTGCTTCTGTTTATGGTTCTATATAAATCTTGTGCTCTGAAAAACATTAGGGAACTTGAAACATTTTTGTGTTGGGACAGAGACATCATTTTTTGTTTGTGTTTGCTTTACTTTGCTGCAGTGATTATTACTTTGTTATATGATGGCTATTGTTAAGTTTTTAGAAAATAGTTTAAGATTTATTTAAAAGAACATAGACTTTCTCACCTAGCATTGTTACATTCAATGACATAATTGCAGGGAGCTTGGCCAGTGGTGGAATCAGCCTCGAAAAGCATGGCATTTCATGCACTCTCAATATGGGTATGTCAGTAGAACAATTGTTTATGAAAGATTTTACACTCATTCTTTGTGCAAAAGATTTTATGCTCAGCATTTGTGTAGAAGGTTTTGGGAAAAATTTCTGTAACTTGTTATTCAAAGTTTTTATTTGATAACTAAAGTCCTATATGAATGATTTATTAGAGGTTTAAAGTAATGATATTTGCAAGAGTATGTGAGCAGTGGTATATACGTATTGGTTTTGGGAAAGCTGGAATAACAGTATTACCTTGTGAAGTTCATTTCCCTTTTTATTTTTGCTCTTTTGCAAGTTACAATTTTGGCTGGTGTTCTCCTTCACTGCTCTATTTCACCCAAAGGTATTGTTGGTTGCTCTTATTTTGTTTCTGAATTTGTGGAGTAAGTTTGTACACTTACTATGAGACTATACATGAAACTCCATGCTAGAGGCTCATAGGAAAACCTCCATAGAGTATCTTGTATCTGCAAGATACACAACCTAGTCATCACTGATTATGAGGTACTATTGAAGTCGTCAAATTCATTGGAACATGAATTTCTAAGTCTAAAGTAACCCAATTTCCCTTGTTTACCTTGTGATCGATATTATAGATATAAGTAAAGCCTGTATTTGATATTTTGGTGTTGTAATGTTGATTGATATGGTCAGCAGATCAGAAGCTGAACTGCATATGGATAGCAATGACTACTTATCCATGTATCATTATATATATATATATATATATATATATGCAGGCCTCCATTTATATCGATGAATTTATATCTGTTTGAAGTGATCAATTGTAGTTTTTGATTTGCTTTTAATTTATTGTGTTTGATGAAAACAGTTTGTGCTTTTGCAGTCACAGAACCAACTACTTCCTTTTGATTGTTATGATTCTAGCTTGGTGAGCAAAGCATTTTTAATCTCATGGCTGAATGACAGGTAAAGGTGTATTGTGTTGTGCTGGGCTATTAGCTAGGTACCAGCAAGATGTTCTTGTCTTAGAGAGTCATGATCTACCTGGCGGTGTTGCTCATTCATTTGAGATTAAAGGATTTCAATTTGACTCCGGCCCATCTTTGTTCTCTGGTTTTCAATTAAAAGGCCCTCAGGCCAATCCTCTTGGACAAGTAACTTGTTCTTTCATTTTTCTTTTTTACTTTAAAGTCATGATTTTATGGACCTACTTTTAGTGTTACTCAAGTATTACTCGAGATTATATTTCAGTTTCTTGCCATCGATACCATTGATCAAGCTTGCAGCATGACCAAAATGGATAAAAACAGTATAAGTGCTATGTCAAACTCAAAATCATTGTGGAATAAGTTTGACATGTTTACAGTTCATCGATCTGATATATAATCAATGCCCTTGACATTTCCCCTTTGATTAAACCATGGTGGTATTTTGGTAACACAGAATTACTAGGTTGTTTCTTATCTACTTAAGACCGCCTATAATAATAAGTAATTTAATTATTGCTTCTTCGAATATGTACTCTTTTGGAGATACAAGACTATTGGCTTTAACTCTTTGGTGTTCAAAAGTGGCAAACGAGTTAATTGCTCATCCTGACCTTAGAGTGTGGTAATTTAAATAAATACTCATGGGTTCTCCAAATAGATGAGTCCAATAACATTGCAATCATTTCAAAGTTCTGGATGCATTGGGTGACACAATTCCTTGTACCAGATATGGTTCATGGATGGTCTACCTACCTGGGGGTGAATTTCTATCGCGCATTGGTCCCAGACCTTTTCAAGGTGGAATCTAGTTGTGAGTTTATACATGTTTCATATGTTAAGCAATGGTTTGTCTATATTAAATATTTCTCAGTTGTTAATCAGGTCATTGTTAGAATTTCTGTCTCTTCGTTGTCTAATTCGATAAGATTTAGGAAACTTCAGGTGCAGGATGAGGCTTGACTTATCTATTTCTCTTCATCTCATATTCTAAGGTGACATGTGTTAATCCTGGTTGTGTAAGTTTCTGCATGTTTTCTTGGTTATGCATAGTGCCACGAACACTGGTACTCCTGGTCGTATATAGCACCGAAAGATCTTGGGATGAAGAAGTGATAGGCTTGTGTGCCATTATCTCCTACAGATTGCTAGAATTATATGGTACACTGGCAGTCTTCTCTTCAAAACTTTGATGCCTAATCTAGTTGTTGCTGTATCAGAAGGATTGGCCCTACTTTTTCTTCATTTCGTGATCCGCTTGAAGAATCAGAATTGTTACATTATTGGCTAAAGTAAAAGCTTCTGCTACTTAGTTGCTTAGGATTAGTATAATTATGGATGTATGTACTTTTGCTGCAATGACAGATTGAATATTGGTATTTTTGTACTTGGATTCCAGATTTGATGAATATATGGCATTGTGAAGTTTTCAGATTACATGCTAAATCAAAGCAAAAATATGTTGTTGAAGAGACTTAAGAACAATAGAATTCAGGAAAAATCTATTGTTATTTTCCTACTCAAACAACAGAAAATTGTAGTCTTAAAATGAAAACAAAGACAGAGATATATAAACTTTTGTTGACTCAAAACAAAAACAACAACACAAAATTGTAGTCTTAGAAATATATTATCAACAACGATAACCAAAAATCTATAGTTATAAATATATTCAAACGACATTTAACTGTCGCTTAAATGAATATATAACAACAAATAAATGTCTTATGTTAGTAGGTATAACAACATATATCTGTCGCTTAAATGAATATACAACAACAAATAAATGTCTTATGTTAGTAGGTACAACAACATATAACTGTCTTGTGTTGGCAATTTTATCAACAGATAACTGTTATTAGAATACCAAAAAAATAACAACAAACTGTTATTGTAATGCATTACAAACAACAAATAAATGTCGTTTGTATACATCGAAAACAAGTTCTTGGTTTAATCAGACAACAGACGACTTGAAAATCTTCTGTCGTCTGATACCCCCAAGAGACGGCACCGTACTAGACAACATAATTTTTTTTAATCAGACGACAAATCTCCTCTGTCGTCTGATAGCTTTTTTGGCATAGTGTTTGCTGATCCTGTGTTCAGAACTGGCAGGAGGCTAGCTTACCACCAGAAGGCAATCCTGGATAATCTCTTATTTTCCTTTTAGGATAGAAACAGTGGCATTATGTTCCCAGCTTTGTTCGCCTTAGCTGAAGAACTCCATGAAAATGCTAGACCACAGCACGAAGAAATTCAAATACAGCAGAGTGCTGTTAGAAGTGAAAAAATTCACTATCTTGAAGATCCAGAAAGTGCTCAAATTCCTATCATAGCACTAAAAGAATCAGATTGGTTCGAATTCCATAATCTGTAGGAAGGCATAATTTCGAGGCCTGTATTCCTCCAACTCTCCTCATTATTGCTGGACCTTATGTTGGAAGATACTTAGTCAACCTTATGTTGGAAGATACTTAGTCAATGTTCAGAGTGAACATCCTCAAGAACACAAGCTTTGGCTTGTTGAAAATGGTTTTGTCCATAATCTATGGACTAAAACGAATGATGATCTCAAGGGACTGCCCCTATAATCGTCAACACAGTCAAAAATGTCAGAAAAAATGACTGCATGCTGAGATTGAAGTTCAGATCCACCCCACCAGAATGGATTCAGAAAACGAACGGTGAAGTTGAATACATTTCTCCTTATCATTATGTGAGAATCATTCAAAGAATATATCTTCAGCCTGCCTGTGTTGCTTACAATGGCCAGCCAAATTCAAGCATTCCATGGATTAAGGCCATGTCACTAGAGTACATCAAGAAGATCATCTCTGAAGATATACCAAGAATACTTTCCTGGCAGCAGGAGAAAAAACATTTATCACTGCTTACGATCATCCTGACGTAGTCAGCAGTGTCCTTTTCCTATCTCTCACAAGAAAGGAGATAGACTCGACACTGGCATGCTTACAGTGGGTTAAAAAGCTAGAAACGGACAACCACTACAAGATGTATGTTGACACAGATGTCGAAGACAATGCAACAACTGCTCGTATGGCCCAGGCAGATAACGACTCGTTTGTCCTTTGGTCACAATTCAGAAACAGACGAGAACATGTGAAGCAGCAGGTGTAGAAAGCACCGAAAGTACTTTTGGATCTTTCCCAAAAGCTACTTTTGCTTTTCAGAAAAGAAAGGTAAAAAACATTTCACATAAAGGAATCTGCTTTTCCCCATCCGACCTCCACCAACAGGAGCACTCAGGAAAGCAGAAAATCATGGAGTCATTCTGTAGATATAGTTGTTTTGAATTCCAGTTTGGAGTCCGCTCCCTATATAAGGAGCTTTAGGTTTCATTGTAAGGCATTCGAGAGTAGGAGAGATCAGTTCTAGATCAGAAACTTAAGAAGAATCAGATTCTCTCAAAGTAGAAAGCCATAGTAGCAGTGTGCTCTTTCCTTCCTGTCTTAGTGTGAAGTGTGCTTTCATTACAAGTAAGTAACTGTAATCATTCTTATGGATAGCTAAACAGCTTTTTAGCTGTTTACCTAAGAATGAGGCTCTGAATTGTTAGCTTGTTATTATGTTTAAATAAATATTTTTAGTGTGCTCATCCACTTCATCACGTCTTTTATAAATATTGCAAGTTATATTGTTAATTATCGTGTTCAGCAGTTATCCTATACTCTCTGTAAGTTCAAAATTTTCTGTTTCTTATGAAAATTTGCCTCAGCTTAAGATAGAAACAAGCAGCAGTGATTCCGCCTATTAAAGTAACCGTTAGGTGAAAAACTTGGGCATGTTGAAGGCTAGTTTTGTTTTTCTCGGAAGTGTGAACATGTTTTTCTAAGAAAAAGTGAATTTTGGACCCAAAAGTCAGCATAGGATATATTTGTCACTACCCTAGAAATGACTACCCTTACGAATCTTTTCCCCTAAAGTTTGTGTACTTGGGCAAAATACCAACTTGGTTGATTGATTGGGCAAAATACCATGAGTTTTTGGAAAAACAGGCACAACCCCTTGTAAGAAAGGTAATTGTTGGATCCAAGCCTAGTAGGGTGGTAACGTTGTAGTGAATCTTGGACTTTGAGTTTATAAACAAATCTTTTTCTCGATTTTTAAAAATTTTTGAAACCTGAATTTTACTCTCCTAGATTTATTTTGAAAACAAATTGATCCCATACCTGTATAATGCTAGACTTGACTTTCTTACATATGGAAAGTTTTGGACAAAATGATGGGGAAACAAACTCACATTGAAAAGAGTACTCTTAATCTGAACCCAAATTTGCAGTCAAGTATTACAAAATCTGATAGTATTTTTCTATTACGGTAAACATGGGAATCTGAAAACAAACAAAATGCAGACACATGTATAAAAATAATAATTTTATTAATTTAAGTGGTGGGTTATAATCTTTGGTAATCCTCTGATTCGATCTCCGAAGATGAATTTCACTTAAGGGCTTGATGCTTGATCTTGAGTGGTACATGGTCACGAGAGGTGACACGTGACAAACGTTTTGGATTGAGGTTGGTGAGGAACCGGCTATTTCGTAGCTTGATGATTCTTCACGAGCTTAGGAGGCTTCTGAAATTTTGAGAGTGTTTTCTTCTCTTTTTCGGCCGAAGTCTGTCATCGTCCCCCCCATCTTGATTTGAGAGGGGGTATTTATAGTGTCGGCGTCTGGAATGCCTTGATGACACATAATTAATTGCATTTTTCTTAATAACATAATCAAATCAATTAGCCTTAATTAACTTATTTAATCATGACCATTAAGGAATTAACCAATCAATTTGATGACTGATTTTAATTGTATTTCATTAATAGTATAATCAAATCAATCAGTTTTAATTAATCGATTTAATCATGTTTATAAAGGAATTTAGCCAATTAATTTGATGACTGATTTTCGTCTTAATTATCAATTTAAATAAATTGACATCTAATCAGCCGACGAGATTTAATGCTTGATTTTGTTCAGAATCAATTGATTTAATTTGATTGATCCACTTTAATATCAATTGATTTAGCCGGAACGAATTCATTTATTGTCGTCGGGCCTTTCATGTGTTGCCAAGTGTCACTCTTTGAGTCTACGTGATTTTGCTTACTCACAAGCCACATGCACATTTTGTAGGACCCACATATCGACTAAGTTTATTCGATCATAATTTCAAGTGTTGACTGAATTATTTAATGAAT
>LYNE01000676.1:80031-90094 GCA_001662545.1 Rosa x damascena
TCAAAAGCCAAAATGGCTACACATGCACAATGGTTGGAGACGCACCCCACAAAAGCCAAAGCCAAAATGGCTTATGACTCCAGCCGTTGGAGATGCTCTTAGGCAGTAACCATATATATAGCTAGGTTACAGTTCTACCTTAAAATACTTGATAGTATTTAGTTTAGGTGAGAGCTAAGAATGGGGCATGGCTATTAAGGGAATCCTGCGTATAAATGCAAACTTAAAACAGTACGTAGTGTCTAGAAAAAGTTGAGTCATTGCTAATTATTTTGAATTAAATTAAACTTTGGGTATGATGATTAATCTTCTAATTACTATCTATTTATCCATCAAATCTCCTATAAAACCAAAATCAATATTGATAGAAGAGAAACTCATACCAATATAGGGTTCTGGGTGAAGGCTTCGATTTTCGGAATGTACAGTTGGATTGGAGCTTCAAAGGGTTATGGGTTAAAGAAGTTTCAATGGCTCCTAAAATAAATAAATAAAAGAATTAAGGAAAATCCTCCAACCTACTACATCAATGCTTCTAAAATCAACTCATAAATCTTAGTAATGGGTTCCTAGAATAACAAAATCACTATGAGCTCCTAAATGTGTGTTGATACCCAAAAAATCAATATTCATGCCCAATAGTTGATCGAGGCCCAAATACAAATATAAATGCGCAAAACTATAAATTATGGGCTTTAATAGCTTAAAGCCCATTATGCTAGAAAGAATTCTTGATCTTGCAATTCACTTTCGATTCTGCCTTATTAAGTGTCATGCCACGCACGTGGACCCAAGCCACAATCATGTTATTGTGGCTTATAAGATTGGTTGTGGTGTGGAAGGTAACAGAAGTACATGAGGCCCGTTCTTGATTTTCGATTGTCAGCGGTTTTGGACTTGCGACCAAAATCCAGGCCCGACAATCTAAATCATTACATGGATATGCAAAAATGAGAAAATTCAAACCCATAAGCTTAAACACAATCATCTACCCAAAAGTCTTTCCAACAACCCAAGTTTCAATACTTTCTTTTATCCTACAGTAGTTATCTTATTCTACACAAGATTATGAGAACCATCAATTTGTCCAGTAATCTTGCTTTGCTAAGGACCTTAACCCCATAGACCTTAAATCTCTTCCCTAAACGCACACTACATTTTCCTTCACATGGCTTTGAAACTAACATCACTGTGGTGGTCTTCATCACTGCAGTAAAGATCACATCGTTGCAGTGGAAGTACAGGATACAAACATAATTCTATGTTTTAAGCCTTGCTGCAAGGAGGCATGACACGCAAACCTAGTCTCATTCTTAGTGATATAGTTTTCACCTTATCACTGTAAGTTTACTCAAGTTCCTGTAGTTTTCCACTTTCCTTTTGCCTATAAATTAAGGCTTCTTGTTCCTGTAATGGGGCAGAACCTCTAAGCCATAGACATCAAACAACCTCCAAGCAATAGACCTTAGATCCTCTAAACAACACATCATTCAAGCAAGCCTCAAGCAACAAGCCATGCATTCCCAACCTCTAATCCAAAATCATTTTCAAGCTCTAACTGATCTGTAGTATACCCATAAGCCGTCCCCAAAAATCCATTCCTTCTTCACTGCAATAGGCAACACCATAGCAAACCTCTCACCGCAGCAACTCTCTCATCTTTTGCAACTTTATGCTTCTAGCTCCCATGCCACATGCCTTCTTGCAAGCCTTTTCATGTACTTTTGTTCAATCAAAGCTATATAGAGAATTTGCCTACATATCACCAGAAGCATGCCACTGCAGTAGGCCAACATTAATATGGGAAACTTTAGGGAAGATGCTACAAAGCTTCTTGAAGCTTTGGGCCTAGTTCTTGAACTCAGAAGGGGTAAATAGAGGAGATCAAGCCAATCAAATAATCTTGGTAGCCTTTGTACAAATCCACCCCAACAATGTGAGAAGAGAGATTATGTTAAATAATCTAGCAATCAGAGATTGAGAGCTAACTCAATCAGAGAGGCAAATGGATTAAGTATTCAGTATCGTTTGTTTTGATTAGGCTAAAAGTTGTATTCATGTAATGATCCTCATATAATTAATCATGCTTGAGGCCTTGAGGGTATTTTGTTGTTAATTAAATACTTCGTGTTGATAGAAAAACGTATCTTCTCTGTTATTTTATGTTTACGTTAATTTGGTGTTTTATCTACAATTATTAAGAGGGAGAAAACTATTGTAGCTAGCTAGCTGCCTTTAAATATATGATTTATGGTTGTTGATAGTTGTGTTGGATATGATCATCCTTATACATTTAGTAGGAGAGTGATTCCATAAAATGGTAGAGACTAATTTGGCATATAATAGTTTTTGTGAGACCGTGGATGAATCATGAATCTCTTTGTGAAATCCCAAGTACCGGTGCCACACTGAGATATAGGTATACTCGGTTCCTAGTCTAGAGTTGCGGGGGTTTACCCAACCAACTTGACAATTTGGGGATTCAAGAGTGTCGACCTAAGATTAATGTTTGGGTTGAATGACTATAGTAATTTGGATCTTCATGCTGCTATGTCTATGGTCTCTTTTCTGTATGGAATTTCAAATTGTTGTAATTTAGCCAGGATTGCTTAACTGTTCAAATCGAGTATCCATGTAAATAAATCGGAATGTACAGTTGGATTGGAGTTTAATGTGGGGCTTTGCCCCCATTACTAGGTTCTGATAGTAGTAGCAACTTAGGTAGTAACAATATATATACACAGTCCGGCTACGGTTCGGACGGTACAGATTTCCCGTTTTCCCTTACTTTCTGATCACATTTTCACATCTTAACCGTTCAGTTTTTAGGTCATAATGTATAGATCACCTCTATTTCAGCCAATTTGGTGCTCGTTAAGGCATACAAAACTGCAAATTACAACAATGTACACGAACGGTTCCGGTTCGACAGATTCAGTTCGTTCGTGTAAATTGTAGTTTTGGATGCTTTAACTATCACCAAATTGGCTGAAATTTTGTAGAGATGATCTATACATTAGGACCTAAAAACTGAACGGTTAAGATCAAAATATGTGACCAGAATTTAGGTACGGACGTCTGCACCTGAGAAAAATCCTATATATATATATATAGCTAGGTTACACATCTGCCTTAAATATGTGATAGTATTTAGTTTTTCTTTTCTTTTCTTTTCTTTTCTTTTGAAAAGGGTGATAGTATTTAGTTTAGGTGAGGAAATGGTAGCAATAATTTTGTCATCCTAAAACTTAACCCTCTCAACAAAACCAAGTTAGAAGCCGCCAACTCTCTCTCAACCTAGGGTTAGGGTTTTCGGCTTCTTTGCTTCTCCTTGTCAACAAGATGAGCTCTGTTGATGCCACGGCTGCTAGACTAGCCACCTCTCTTGCCATTGCTGAAGGTAAGAGGCAAACTGATTTGCGCCCAACACAGGCCCAAGGTTTGCGACAAGCAAACGTGTTCTTGGTGGGCAAACTTCTCACAGCCCGAGACTACAAGATCAAGTCATTCATGGGGATGTTCTGCAACACCTGGAGGATTAATGGAGCTTTGCAAGTGGTGGAAGCGGAGGAGCAGAGGGTGCTCTTCACGTTGTTGGATCTTGCATATCATGTTCGGGTCTGGCGCACCTATAACCATGCTCCAGTGGCGTTGGCATGGTATGACCGTATTATGCCTGTTGCAAAGTCCCCCTGACCATGGCGTCCTACTGGATCACCCTCCAAGAGATCCCGCCGGCGTTCCGGTCGGAAAGAGTTATGACTATGATTGGATACACCTTGGGGGATTTTCAGGAGATCGACAAGACTGCCAAGAAGGCCGAGAAGCTTCGGATTAAGGTTGAGATCCCATTGAATAAACCATTGTTGTTCAAGCGATGGTATCTAGTGGAGGATGAAGTTGAATTTCGGTGCAAGTTTACGTATGACAAGTTGTTTGGGCGATGTTCCACTTGTGACATTGTAACGCATGTTGGACTGCCGTGCTCAGGGCCGGCTTTGGATGAGGACGATGATGATGCTGAGCGGACTGTGCTGAGATCCCAGAGTTTCGCTTCAGAGGTGAATGGGGGTGGTATGCCAATGCAAGGGAGTGTAGGGGCATCATCTGCTGGCACCGCTAGCAATGGCGAGGTTCTTACTGGTATGAGGGCTAGGGTTTCTACCCTGTGCCCATCTTTGGTGTTTTGGACTCCAATGCCTAGTCCAGGCAGAGAGCCCTCTTTGAGTGCCTTGTTTCTAAAGCAGAAGCGACAGGTGATGGTGCGTGACCTCCAGGAAACCGCAGGCACTCCAAAGCGCCTCACTGGCAAACGTCGTGGACGTGAAGATGGCTTGACCATATCCCCTAAGAAGCTGAAATTGAGTTTCGCTGTGGGCAAGAGAAACCTCATTCTGGATTCTGAAAACCATTGATTGGATCCAGTCTTGCAGGTAGAGTCTAGTTCTGGTAGCATGAAGAAGAAGAGAGGAAGACCTACGGGTAGTAAGAATAAGTCATCTTCTGGTGACAAGACTATGACCTCTAAGCATGAGGAGGGCCATGCGCAGCACAAGTCTCCCAACGGGAAGCAGTCTGTGGGTAAACACTCCAACTCGAAAGGGAAGGAGATAGTTATTGCTTAATTTTTGTTATTGGGGTGAAGCTTATGTGAGAGTGCATGGACTTCTATGAGTCTTCTATTACGTTTCTAGTTTCTTGCTTGTACCACAATTGCGTGATTGGTAAGGGAGGACTAGTTGAATGATTTTCTTTCCGTAGAAGGCGAGGTTCTTACATTCTTAGATAGTCTTGCTTAAAAGTGAGCGTCCTAGAGATTCGAATGATCTACTTTAGCTTAGATAGTTAATTCGGTTTTTTTCTGCTGAGTTCGGTTTATGTAAGTTATGGTAGACTCTAGCCTTTGGCTGTTGATCTAATGAATTCAACTTCTATTTCAAAAAAAAAAATTAGTTTAGGTGAGAGTTAAGAATGGGTCATGGCTATTAAGGGAATCTTGCGTATAAATGCAAACCTAAAATAGTACGTAGTGTCTAGAAAAAGCTAGGTCATTGCTAATTATTTCAAATTAAACTAAACTTTGGGTATGATAATTAATCTTCTAATTACTATCTACTTATCCACAAAATCTCCTTTAAAACCAAAATCAATATCGATAGAAGAGAAACTCATGCCAATATAGGGTTCTAGGTGAAAGCTTCGATTTTCGTTGATGGTGGAATCAGGCTATTGTTTGCTCTAACATGTTAATATTGATTCAGTTATTTCCTTAATCAATTCGAGTTGAACTTTTTATAGTTCAAGATCTAGTGCATCCAAAATTGCATGTATAATTCAAAGACTATGCTTTAAATGGTTTCAAAATTGGTAAAATTTGCAAATTTTTGAGAATTGACAAGTTGTTACTTTTTGTTAATGAAGTCTTTTTTAAAATTTTTTTTTTATAATGTATTGTCATCCCAATTTATTTGGTGTGACGTTGTTTTCTCTTTCCTATAGAATTTTATAACATTTTCAAGTTCCCAATATTATGAGCTACATACAATAATATTAAGTCCATTAAATATTACGAAAAAAGATAGTCAGTATAAATCATTTAATAAACTAGATCACAACATTTTACTTTTTACAACTATATGACAAAAAAAAAAGATTAAATACTGTTTACTTCCTATACTTATAGAGTCTCGACGTTTCAGTCCTTCACTTTTCAATTTTACCCAGATACTCCTTAAACTCTCTAATTTCACATAATAGGTCGTTGCCGTCAACTGTCCATCAAAAGCTCTGTTATCTTGCTGACGTGGCATCCCTTTAACGTCAAAATGTCTATTTTACCCTCATTGATTTTTTTTTTAATTTCTTTTCTCTCTCTCTCTTTTTTCTTTTTATTATTTTTTTTTTCTTACTCTCACTTGAACTTTTTGGGTCGGCACATGCTTTTCTTTTTTATTCTTTAGCTGTAGGTTGCCTTAGGGGTTCTAGTTTGTACTTTTATTTCTTCTTTCGAAAAAAAAAAACATTTTGGGTTGGCAGGGAAATGGCTGTTATGAGACCACAAGGCTCGTGTTCGCTAAGACCATCGGAGCCATTACAATACTACAAGTTTAGAGGTGCTACAACAATGTTTGCTTCAAAGTTTTAATCTTTATGTTATAAATCACAGTTCCTGCAAAACCCATCTTGGAAATCGAATTTAAGAGGTGGGCTTTCGAGGAATTGTTCCTGGATTGATGTTGTTTAGGCCGGTGAGCTTATCAAGAGGTACGTTGAGGATGGGAATTGCGAGGATGCGATAGTATTTATGTTAAGTTGCTTGAACTTGGTTTGTCTGTAGCTGAGGAATTTCAATTCTTTCCGATTTTGATTAAGGCTTTGGGGGGCTTTGTGATGTGGGAAAGGCTAGGGAGATTCATGGGCATGTGTTGAAATTAAGGGTTTTGGGCGATGTTTACGATGCCAATTCGATTTTGAGGGTTTATTGTAAATGTGGGAAGGTTGAGGATGCGGTCCAGATGTTTGAGAAAATGTCTGAGAGGGATTTGGTGTCATCTGGGTTTTGTCATTCAAGTGATTATATGAGCTCATTGGGGATGTTTAGTCGGATGGTTCGGATCATTGGGTGGTAGTACTGGTTCGGGTACTGCTCTAGCAGGCTGGTAGTACTGGTTCGCACTCTCTCGTGCTTGTTCTCTGCTACTTGGTCTCGGCCGAGATCAACCCAGCTCACCTAGGTAAGTCACCCATCTAATTTCACCATGTGAGCTCAAATTTCCAATACCCATCTTTGAATTTGATTGACCGAGTTCTTTATATCATCCCAAAATCATGTCTTGGTTATCAATTTTATATCTTTTTGAGTTTTGATTATGCTGAACTTGAAATCATTGGTGGGAATTTAGGGTTTTCATAGGTTTCTGGATGTTTGAATAATGTGTTTGGTTATGTGATTTTGCTGTGATTAGATGAATTGGTGATATTGTTACATTCTTATTTGCAGCTTTGATTCCTAGCCTCTGGTGCAGTTCTCTGAAGTTCATATTATGAATAAGTATGAAGTGAAGCCTGACCTTTTGACCGTGGACATAATCACCACTGCAACTAGCCAGAAAGAGGTAGAGTAATTGATTGGGATATTTTCAGTTAATTAGTTATTGTTTTGTTTTACTTGTAGTGTAATTGATAAGCTGTGTGTGGTGATTAAATTACGGCTTTGTTTGGGATTGCTGTGCTGTGAGAAGAAGCACTTCTGAACCTACTGTGAGAGGAAGCACTTCCGAACTTGCGGTGAGAAGAAGCAGTTGAGGTGTTTGGTAAACTGTTTTTAAAAGTGCTGTGAGAACGAAAAGCAATTTCCAGGTGTTTGGTAAGTTGCAAGGCAAAAGTGCTTTAGCTGGGTATAATTACCAAAATGGTCATACATGCTAAGATATGTTGCTAAAATACATAATTTTGTTTTTTGATTATGTAATCATACCAAATAAAATAAATTTCTCACGTATTATCCTTATACCCTTGATTAGACCGAATAAAAGATTTACTTTCATTATCCTCCATCTCTTCACTAGTCTCTTCACTTGAGTAATTTCCACTTTCATCAAAATCAAAATTATGTAAGAAATTTTAGAGTTTTTGTAATATCGGTGAAAATTTTAGGTTTTTTTGTTATATATATAGCGCTCTCTATAATTATTAACAGTGTTCAGGAATAACTTTTAAAAAATTTAATAAGTTAAATCTTCAATTTGAGAACCCGATAGTAAAGTACGTGGCACGATGAGTCCATGGTGAAATTTTTCGGACGTCGGAGCTATTTATTTCATATTTCAGAAGTTTGGAAATAAGGAAATTCATTTTAAATAAAAAGAATATTGACGGTGTGATATGGACCTTAGATTTCAATCACCATTTAATCTGATCCGTTGCTTTCAATTATATAAGGGCTGAGATCGGATCAACAACCCAGAAACCTCCAGAAAATTTTAGAACTTCAGACGCCTCTCTGCCTCTCTGGTATCCTCGACAATCACCGATCCTCACTTCCGATTACAGCCATCTCTAGGCGTCAGACACCGGCGTTCGGACCGCATCACCGTCGCGACCCAAGCCATAGGGTTTACACCGACGAGCTCTGATGAAGGCGATTTGAAACCAAGAAGCTCCTGCCTTTTCGGTAGAATTTGGACGTTTTCCGGCAACTCTGGCGATCATCTACAATGCATGAGGTACGAAAGTCGATCTCCTCTTCATGCTCTACGTATTGATATACTTGGTTTCGATTATAGTTGAATTTAGGATGATTAACGTTTTGGGTACAATTCAGCCACCGCCAAGGCCACTGCAGGGTCGCAGCTTGGTTTGCTTTGGTCCGGTTTTGACCTGAATGCATCGCTATTGATATTTATCTATGGTTAATTTTCAGTGTTTGTGAAGGTTGGTGAAGAGTCAGAAAATTCTGGGTCATCTCTGTTCGAGTTGTCGAAGAGGAGAAAAGATTGGCAATCAATGTTTAATACTTTAATGTGAATTTTAGAAAAGGACAAGGACAAATAAGGTAGTTCAGTCAACTTCATTAATACCTCCGTGTTTTTCAGCTCGGTTCCACAAAAGTCATTTTCAAAAGCTACTAAAACTAGCTTTTGATTTCCTGCTGTGGGCGGCAGCGCTTCTGCCCAAAAGCTAGAATTTGGGAGTTTACCAAACAGCCTCACTGAGCACCAGAAGCACTTTTGGACCAAAAGCAGGTTCCAAAAGCAATACCAAATTGGGCCTACAGCTCGGCATCTTGGGCTGCTGCTGCTTCATCTTTGGAAGTAATTCTATGTGGTTGATTGTGATCAAAGATAGGTTAAAGGACGGTGGGTGCTTCTGGTATGTTTGCTTGGTGAGACATAAAAGAAAAATTAGATGGAGATAAACAGAAGGAGGAGAGAGAGTTGGAAGAAGAAGATGTGAAAAGAAAAAGAAAAGAAAAAAGAGAGATAGGAAAAAAAAAGAAAGTCATTGAGGGTATAGTAGACATTTTAGTGTGGAAGGAACGCCACGTCAACAATTTAACAAAGATTTTGACGGAGAATTAATGGCAATGACCAATTATGTGGAATTAGAGAGTTTAGAGAGTTTTTAGGTGTATTGAAAAGTGAGGGACTGATACGTCGACACTCTATAAGTATATGGAGTAAACAGTTTTTTTTTTTTTGCCATATAGTTGCGAAAAGTAAAATGTTATGATCTAGTTTATTAAATTATTTATACTAAACTGACTTTTTTCTTATTATTTAATTTACTTAATATTATATGTAGCCCATGAATGTTAAGTCAGCTTACTAGGACATGGTTGACGTCGACTTCTACTTTGAGCATTGTTGGCAATACTTGAAACAGTATTTACTTAACATATTCCAATATAATTATCTTGTCCTCCTTATTTTCGCCGCTTCTTCGCTGAAAAAGTTTGACTTTGGTAAGAGTTTGGTGCCACTTCATTGATGCTAGACTTAATTTTAATTCCAAAGAGCAATACAACTTGAAGATGTTCTAGTTACGCAACCCATCGGTTTGTAGCATTATACTCCTCCAAAACACGCATCCACAATAAATCCAACGGTTGATCTTTTCCAACGCAATCATCACCACCAACGGTGATCCAAGCTTGGCAAAGATCTTTATTATGTCTCAATAATCCTTTCTTGGACTCATTTTTTCCAAGAGAAACAATTTGAAGAACAAGAGGATGGGTGAATAAATGAAATTTTTTGAAAGAGATGGAGGATGTTTGGTGTGAAAAATTAGGAAAGAATAGGTTGGTATTTATAGAATTTTCTAAAATTTACTGTTCCAACGGGGGTAGATTTATTTTCTTCAATTTTATGGTGTTATTTTTTTTTATTGGAGAGAAATTTTACTAACTCAAATGAATACATCAATATGTAGACAAATTGTTCTCCAACCGAGAACACCCACAAAGCTAGCAAACTACATAACATCAATTAAATCATGGAGCCAAGGAGGCCCTACCTCTTTGCAAAATAGCTTGTACCAATGACAATTTTCTGGTATTTTT